>JBBPCS010002785.1:0-13086 GCA_037974645.1 Hollardia meadi
GTCGTTGTCAGCCGTTGACGGCTAGTTTTCTGTGACGTTAACCGCTGAGTTTAGCATGGATTCATATTTGACTCAACTCAAAACCCGGCTAATAGATAACCCAACAGACAACCTTTCATCGCAAAAGAAGTCCAAATGATAGTCACAGTGCTTTCTGACGTTATCGTTAGCTAGCCTTAGCGTTAACGCTAGATGGGTTAGTTCAGATTTTATTAAAATATGCATTGAGGAATGTCTAGGTGATGTATGCCGAACTAAAGACTTGTTTGTAACTGTTGGTAAAACATTGAAAATAATTTTGATACCTTTGTGTATATGAGGAAAAAGTCAGCAAAATAGTACAATGCCATATTGCTTAAATCGAGGTCAGTTTGACAGATATTTGACACACGATTGACGTGCATTGAGCCACGATAACAAGATTACAATTATCTGGGGGAACCATCTATGGAAAATAAAGATCAACCACTGCACATGGGGAGCCTAACTAACGTTCTCTTAGCTAACGTTAATGTCAACTGTTGTTGGAAGCTAGCTAAACTAGTTAGCTATGTGGCTAATCACCGCGTAACAGCGAGCATTAGCTATTAGCTAGCGTTAAATGCTGTATTGTAACGAACAAAGCTAGAAGAAATCAAACCTTCATAACTGTAACATTTCAGACAATTCCACTTGGTTGGACTTCTACTAACAGTTGAGACACTCTGTTCCTAATGGACGTTAAACCAAAGGATCCATGACATCTATGATATTCTTCCATTTAGTGTTATTTACGTTGCCGTCTGGTCGATTCAGAAACGGTTTTGAATTTTGGCGCTGTGGACGCTGCCTTCCGTCACTGAGATCACGTGACATAAAAGTGAACCAATAGCAGCCAGACAAACGATCACGATGGCACCCGACGACAGTGGGACTGGGAAATATTAAGTAAGAAGAAGAAGGAAAACAAAAAAAAGTTTATATACGACAAAGACAATAGCATAATTAACTATTTATACATGTGTGAACTGTTTGTAATGGTGGCTATGTCTTACTCGAAGTACCACACGAAGGTATGCATAATATCGGGCTTGTATCTACGAATGAAAACGTTCAAAGTTAAACAGCTAACGCTAGCCGTGGACATAAACAAACTGGGTCAGGGAACAGTGAATGTTTGATTTAGACATTTATACTGATTTTAGTGATGTCTCCTTTCAACCAGGTCTTCGGGAATGATTTCTATTAATGCCCCGTAAAGCTATAAAGACAGAGAAGCCTCCCCTGCTGTTCCTGGAGCGGGCATTGTGTGGAGCCAGACTACAAAATGTGCCTGAAGTCAGAGCAGCACTCAATCCCAAAGACTTCTTCACAGAGAAACAAGAGCACAACAGCTCAGCTCCCCAGTCTTGGGTGAGTTGTTCATTAATTTTGAACGCTTTTTAGGGTGTTGCATGGCTGTGTTGTTGTAAACATTGTCTTTCAGCAGCAGAGCCCACTGCTAAAGTGTGCCTAAGCATGTCTCTTATGTTGTAGCATCAAGGGTTTGTAGATGAACCTGACCTTCCTGTACAGTTATTTCACAGAATAATACTTTTTATATGTGACTCAAGTTTTATTCAGCTGTTTGATTACTGCACTTTTCATCTTTTTAGGTAAGCCCACAGTTTGACAGTTCAGTTGCAGCTGCACCTCCAGTGAGACGAGGGAGGAGAAAATGCCAGTCTGCCACAAGCATCCTTGACAGATGCAGTCAGCTGTCCAGGAAAAGCAGTGTGTGTAAATTCCCCTCATTAACATTTCAGACAAGGTCAAGAGACCAGTCTCATCAACCAAAGAGTACACACAAAAGGAAAGCTACAGAGTGCACTGTTGTGTCTGACGCAGGAAACCAACCACAGGGATTATGCCAAATCAGGACAGTCTCAAGTGCACAGTACTCAGACACACCAAAGACACAGACGACCTCAGTCAGAAAAAGAAATGTGGAGAGATATTCTGATGGTGCTGCATCCTCCAGCAGATGTTTGGACCAACTTGAGACTCCATCTGTTCAAGTGAAAGAGAGATGCAGAATCCCAGTGGACGGTGCTTCAACACCTGCCTCCAATGAGCTCAGCAATGTTGGTCCACCACCTGATGTGGACACTCCAAAAGTAATACAAGAAGGGAGCAGTGGTCCCTCCCCCACCTCTCTGCACTTGCTACTGCCTCAGTCATGTACACCATCATGCAATCAGCCACCTGACATTTTGGTGGCTGATACGCCAGAGAGTGATTATGGGTTGAAGGTGACATGGAGGAGGAGGAGGAGACTGATGTTGCTGTTAAAAGAGAGGGGCCACCTCTCTGATTCAGATGTGTTCATTCACAGCTCATGAAGAGAGCTGGTGTGATAAGAATTAGGCAATGATGGCAACAGAGAAAAGATATTGATCATTATACACTGTACCTCATCTGTGGCCAGAATTCTTTCTATGAACTATATTTTTTGCACTAAGCAGAGCTGTTGCATTCTTGTGATTATGACAGTTCACTTCACTGACCACTTCTTTTTACTGCGATTGAAGCTCATTATGATAAGCAGAGCACGTTCTGAAATAACTAACCCAGATATGATTGTACAACTCAAATAATGAACATGTCAAAATTACAATATCAAAGTTAACAACCCTCTTCCACGAGTGAGAATTTGTTTAGACATATCCTAATTATACTGTACTGTTACAGAAGATTATGTTGGATAATCAGAGGAAGTCCTTATATTCAAATCCAATTGTGATCTCAAGCAGCACACACCTATTGATGGTTGTTAATGTCCTTGAGCATTTTAATGGCAGATATATGAAAAAAGATTGTGTCCATATTGACTGCAACTGATATCACATGGCCAATGTTGAATGAACGCATCTTGTTAATGACATCAAATCTTGTATCACTGGTGTAATAAACATGCTGTTAAACTTGAAATCCCTTTTGCCTTTCCGATGTGTTGCATAAAATATGTGGAATAAATGTATAAGTCCAAGGGCATTCTAAATTCTTAATTTATTAAGGCTTCTCTCAGCCTACAATTAGTGTTGGGATGGCAGGGATAGTGAAACTCTATTCCTCTGCATTGTAATAAAAGTAAGAACAAAACTATACACTTCTAAATTAAATATTTTTGTGAAGGAAGACATCAGTAATTGTAATAGATGCAGTTTCTTGAACTCACTTTCAATTCTCAAACTCATTTTGTTGTCATGCACTGTTCACTGTACCAAACCCTTTTATATTACTGTTTTCTGTAGCAATAGGTTTGCCTTTAATAGCTGCGAGGCATCTTTAAATTGAAGACACAAAAAGGGTATTTCAAAGTAAAAGGGGATTACTATCCACCCTTCTGCAGAATGTCCACCAATCAAATTCTGCCTGAGTAGTCGGCAGACCAATAGGAACGCCCGTTCTTGGTGTGTTCGGTAACTAAGGACCGAGTTACAGAGTTCTTCTCAACCGCGTCCACGAAAAGCGTATTGCTGCACGAGGATCTTCCTTAGCAACCGTGGATAAACATGAGTTACTACAGTATAAGGTAAAAATAAAACATACATTCATTGTACGTTATGTTTGTGCTTATTGTGTTTGGCCAGCTGTGGAATGAGAAGCTAGCTGGTGTAATTACCGTCTTCTGTGAGCCGAAAAACTTCACTGTCGCCCACAAGTTTTATAAAAGCACCATTGCTGACAGTAGAGGCTGGGTTAAGGCAGCTAACGCTAGCTTCTAATAGTAGGTGGCTAGCTGTAACATTCCACAGCTGCCAGAAAAAGCACGGGTGACAGTTACCATGTCTAATTTTCTCATTTTGTTTCTCACTGAATGTCAAGCTTTGTGAACGAGCTAACGGTGTTAGTGTCACAGCATGAAAACGCTTCCCAAATTGCTTAGCGTTTTAGCCGAGCGCTTGAAAAGGAAAGAAATCCATGAAGTGCCGCTACATTAACGCTAACACAAGAGACTAACGTGCTTTAATATTGTTAAGGTTTGCTCGCTGATAAACAACATATCCACTCGCCCGGATGTTAGGAAAATAGAGTAGGAATATATGTCGGAACAATAATACAGAGCGAACTACCGCAAATTTAATAATGTGAAAGCCTATTCATGTATGTTTAGTTAATACATACGTAATAGCCAGAAGTGCCTTGTTTTTGTATTTGTTAATTTGACGAGCAATTTCCCTCGCCATTTCCGTCGATGGACTTCAGGTAAAAATAATTGCGCCCCACCTCCTTGAATGTGTAGGATTGCGTCGAGTTTAGGAATGTAGACGGAATACAGCAATCCTTCATACATTGTTTAGCTACAGTCAGGCACTCCGACCAGGTTTAGCTTTGAGGAACGTTATAGGGTAGCTAGAGAGGCATAAGGGAAAAATGTTTGCTTGTCATGTTCGAGCATGCCTCTCTGTAGCGGTTTTGTTTTCGTGTCAAAGCATTCCTGTAAGGTAGTACTGTATTATGTCCTCATCACCCAAATAAGCAACTAAAGCTATAGACCTATAGCTTTCAATAAATAAAGTTGGTAAGTTATGCAAAACATTTTCTGACATTTGAAAGCAACAGGAGGGATTGAATGTAGATACAGTCAGATTCAACACAGAGTTCACTTCAGCACAATGTCGTGCTTCCTACAGGTTTCCTCTGATGTCCACTCTGCTGGTCATGCAAACAGGTGTTGGGCAAAGGTTTTGTGTGTGTGTGTGTGTGTGTGTGTGTGTGTGTGTGTGTGTGTGTGTGTGTGTGTGTGTGTACTGGATGGAAGCTACTATACACACTTTCAAGCACTTTTCGTGCAGTGGTCTGCTTGCATTTTCTAGGGAGATAAAATCAAAGCAGCTCCCACCCTTTCCTGTTACTGTCCCAGTTCGATTATTTGATTTTTTTGTTTGTTTGTAGACGAGGGCTGTCCTTCAAGGCATGGACACGAGTCAAAATAATGTTATAGTGATGTTGAAAATCTAGGTTTGTAATTGCATATTGTACTACAACAAAGTATGTGGCTTGCGTTATCCTGGAATATTACTGTTAAATTATACTACATACATGCATTAGAGTGGTGTCAGTCAGTGTCAATTGGTTCATGAATTAAAAAATGACTTGGCATAGCTACCACCCTGTT
Source organism: Hollardia meadi (assembly GCA_037974645.1). NCBI lineage: Eukaryota > Metazoa > Chordata > Actinopteri > Tetraodontiformes > Triacanthodidae > Hollardia > Hollardia meadi. The sequence goes on from JBBPCS010002785.1 coordinate 5,141, forward strand.
TTTGTTTCCCCCAGGGGCCATATTACAGAAACTTCCTATCTAAAGTCTTAAGATAGGAAGAACCTAAGATACGATTTTCCCCATTACTCAAGCAAATCCTAATTAACTTTAGGCATCCTTACTTATCTTACTTCATCCTATCTTATCTTAGTTAGGAAATCTTAAATACTCAATCCAGCATTGGCAACTTTTATACCTGTTTCCTAGCAACCAGCGCTGCTTTTCTTATCTCACTTGCTGACATACTGAAACATACATTGAAACATGCAGGTAAAAAATGGAGCCAAAACAACAACGGGCACTTAACTTCAAGACAAATGAGTTACAGGTTGGTATCATATGTAGAGACATACAAAGATGCTTTTTTTGGAGAAATTTATAGCAATTGCAGCTCTGGAGATTAAAAGTAAAAAAAAAACCAAACAATGCTCATTTGTCAGTTGTACCACAACCAGGAAAGCCCTGTGTCGCCTTTACAAAGATGGTCGTAGTTGCACGGCTAACAGCAGGATCATGGTCCGGGGCTGCCTGACTCTACTGAGTCTGCCATCAGCCTCTCAGTGAATAAGTTCCACCTGTTTACATTTCGTTGTCTGTGGAAAAGTAATTTTAAAAAAAAAACAGTCATACAAATTAAACAAGTTAGCTAACACTAACTGGAGGAGAAGTTAAAGTTAGGAGAGGTTTTTTTCTGTTTAAGATTTTGGGAAGTTAGGATGCTTGTGTAATACACTTACTACACGTCCTAAGTGAGGATAGGAACGGCTGATCTGTAATGGCTTTTTTCAGAAATCAGGTCCTAACCATAATTACTATGGATACCAAACAGTAAAGATAAGATCTGCAAGTAAGGAAGTTTCTGTAATATCGGTCCTCTAACAAACACTGCACACAAGGACACACAAGGAAAACTCTTGCCTCTGTAACTGTGTCAGTTTAGTAATGTGAGACATAGCAATGGACTCATTCCTGATTAGCACACCAGCTGTGATGCACACTGCTCTGTAGGCTCCACCAACCCAGACAGTTTGTGTTAAAGTTCACAGATGGCTGACTCAGCATTTGTAACGATAAACCTTCAAAGACAGTCTAAGGGGCCTTTCTCTGCTTCTTGTTGTCTTCGTATTAATTTCTCACAAATGTATTAATTACTATTAGTATTATTATTAATATTGGCAGTGTTGTTTTTTCAAAAGCGCTAGGACCTCCTTAAGATGTACTCCCTTTCTCTTTAACTGGTTTCAATTGGAAGAGTGAAGCTGAAAGGTTCTTCCTGAGAGTGAAGTTACGAGAAGCAGAGTTTACTTGCAGAGATTGACACATCTGAGGAGTAACAGTTTTCATAACAGCATCACAAATGTAGTGTTGCAAGGACTGCTTGAATAAGTTTAGCACTGAAGGTGGGAGGCTGAAGAGGTTTTCTCGTCCTTTGTTGCACTGTGCTATCATTACCAGGGTTAGATAAGAATGCAGCACATAAGGCCTAATAAACAAGGTCAGAAATATCACCAATAAGCCTCCCAGTTAGAGTTAGCTAGCAACAAGTTGCTTGACTAGTTGCTATACTTGTTGCCTTATTGTAAAGCAAACATGAGTGGTTTACAGTATAGTAGTTGTGAAATTAACTTGGCAAACTGCCAGATGTATACTGTGTCTAGCCTCCAGTCGGAAAATGAATTCAGTAGTCAGCTCATCATTAAACCGTCATTATAAATCATTCAGTTAAAAATTCTCCACAGCAATGGTGGTTAACGTCTGCAACTGCAAGCACGGCTTGTGGTCAGATTGTGATCCACTGTGGTTGTCCAGTGGATTTCAAACATGTGACCCAGTTGGCCAGAATAATCCACTCTGTTGCTCATGCACTGCGATGCTGAAAAAACATCCCTGGTATTGACTCCCGCACACTCCTTGTCGAATGCTACAGTATTGCATAAATTTCACTGAAGTATGATTCATGCTATATGTTCACGATAAATCTGAGAACTGAAGTTGCTATGAACAGTTCCATGTGGCTTCTTTCACTGCCAAACACTTAATTGACAGCAGCTGACGTTTCTATAAAGCTGCCTAAACAAAGTAAAGAATCATTGAGTCATGAGTTAAGTGGGGTCCCCAAGGGAAATGGTATTATTATCAACTCTTGTAGCTTATTTCCATCATTTGTTGTGAGCTCAATAATTACTCCCTCTGGTGAATGATTCCCCTGCTTATCATCAGTTGACATACATGCCATTTTACTGCTGTCTCTCAGGACAAACATACATACACATACTCTTCGTTTTCTCCCTCCTTTCTTTCGCTCGCTTTTGCAAATAGGCACAGAAAAACGATGGGAGGCTCTGGTTTCCTAGCAACTAGACGAAGGTCCCCACACTATGTCTGTTTTTAGAAAGGGTAATCTATAGGATTCAGTTTATCGAGTTACCTTTTTAAGACAGCGTGTGCTTTTCAATATTGTCATGAGGAACACAGACTGGAATATCTTGCTCACATGCTAAGAGTCAAACATAATCCAGTAATGTTGACGGGACATTAATTTTTAGTTTTCTGCTATTTTAAACTCAATAAATTCCAACTGTTGCATATAACTGAGATGCCAGACAGAATGTGTATCTGCGGTTTAACATTATGTGGAGCCCCCTTATGAGTCAGAGGAAATGAGCTGCGACTGATCGCTGAGTCTTTCAGAAAGTTACTGGAAAGAAGTTGCACAGTAAAATAAGGGAACTTAGGTGATAGCAAGTAGTCTCACTGATTTTATTTTAGAAATACTTCCAGCCACTGGGGAAGAATTGCTTTATAATGTACTCATGATGTTAGCCCTCCTTAAGTAATTTCACTGAAGTTCATAGAACATGCAGACTCCATGCTGTTTAGGTTGATATGACAGCCTTAGTATTTAGGCCTGTCACTTTCATAGCTATCCCTAGCTGAATCCTTGTGCGTTGCCTGAAGTGTGAAGTCATGGTAACAGCCCCAAGCCTCCCAACCTCAGTCTGCCTCGGCACTGGTAGCTGTCACTCCCCTGGGTGGGACAGAGCTACTCGTTTTCAGTCACATAATAGCGGAGATGTTGGAGCCTGCAGGGATTACTGTTAGATAGGACTGCACAGCAACTCTGAGCTCCAGTGTAGATGAAGATTTTTTGTGATACTGTAGGAGAGCCCTGGACTAGCATTCCTGCAGCTGCATCCATGGACACAGTAAAGAATGGGGGATCTCAGCCTGTCTACAGCCGCTGGTCATACAGGTAGCTTTGAAAATAGCCTTACTTGTGTGCTCTCCAAGACTTATTTCTTTCAGTATCGTGATTGGCTCCTGCATTGAAACACACCCACCCACAGACAAACACATTTTTGCTTTAAATGTCCAAACTGTATTGACTTTTCAGGACTGAGAATTGCAGAGTGGCCTGTGCCAGGACAGAGGTCAGAACCACTATAATGTTTCTTCCAGGCATCCCTCTGGCCAGCTGAATGGCTGAGCTGCAGTCAGAGACGTGCCTCTCGCTCATGTTTCTGCCACCATGTCGTTACTTATTCAGAGCATCAGGGTGTGACTGTGCTGTAACCAGAGTTGGTGATTTGTGTGTGGGTCCAACCTGGGTTTTTCTTTTTATGGATGATGCTGGCTGCTTGATTGGAACACTCTTGGTCTGACTCTTAAATGTGACCTTTTAGGATTTCACATTTTAGGAAAGACCTTTTAGGAAGTCTCAGTAAAGTCTGGATTCTAATATGATGGTGGTATTTTATGCAGTATGTAACACATACTGCATACTTTATTAGTGATCCAGTTTGATAAGGTTTCAGCTACAGTTTATTGCATTTGCATATGCTTGGGACACTTCTTAAAGCATAGATATAGTAAGAGCATCAGAGGCAGGGCCCCGGTTCATTCCTATGAAAGTTGCTCACTGGCAAATGAAGCAAAAAACGGTCGATTTCCCGGGTCTAAAATCACCCGGATCTTCTGCACAAGGACTGACAAGGACAAAAGGAAACTCACGGACTTTAACGGGCAGGTTAACAAGGAGCAGGTGAAACTAATCAGGGCAGGGCAGACAATCAGTGTGGAGGGAAAAGAACAACGGGAAGGAAGTGTAAAGCAGGACAAGATACACGAGGAAAGGGCTACAAAATAAAACAGGAAATAAACTAGAAACTCAAAACCATAACACACTTAAGCCGAAACCATGACAAAAAAGTCCATTATGTAGTGCCTAGCTTCACACTGGGAGAGGGCAGACATTGTGCTTGTCTGTCTTTTATTCTTTCACTGTGCATTTTGGTATAATTTTTCTCTCTCAGGTTGCCCTGCTCTGACCCACAGGGAATTATGCCTTTAGCCTTATCAGCCCTTTTTTTTTTTTTAATTCTGTGTCCTCTCTAAGTTGGAAGCTGAATTGCCTGTGGCAGACATTAAGTTAAGCTCATTCAACTTCCAAATTCCTTTTTGAAGTGGCAAAGGGGAAGGCTTTTAATTAAAATGAACAGCAGCCAAACTGGACTGTCTTCGGATAGTAAATGCCATGCAATTTCTTCATAGCTTTGATATCAACTGATTTATGATATTGTCATCAAGTCACTTGTGAATTTGTCCTCTTTTGCAACAGTGGCATTATTACAATAAACAAAAACAACAAATCATATTAGATACATTTTATCTTTAAAGTTTATATTATTATAAAGACATTTCATATTTTCTCCACAAAAGCCTCTGGCCTCTGTTATCTGGATAAATGTTTCGATTTTGGTGTGCAGCTCCAAACAAATGACATGCCTCGGCATGGCAGACCCCTCCTTCTGTGAGTCTGTAAATCTTTACAGCACAGTGCTAAGGTCTCCAATTACAGTGAAGCCCAAGAACTGGCTGCAGGTTTTTAATCAATGCTGCTGGAGGTGCACCGCGGACAGAGCTGATATCTCCATGGTTACCTCGGTCTGACACACTAGGAAGGGACAACAGTGGTGTGTCCTTCTCTTGTCACCCAAGCTGTGATGGACTAATGAAACATTGATCACCCACAGCTGTGATGAGACTCTCTAAGTCTGCGTGTTTGTTGTGTGTGTGTGTGTGTGTGTGTGTGTGCATATATGCGCATGTTTTCCAAGAACATTTGCGGTTGTGGACATTCTCTCAACTTCCAACACATTGAAGTATTTATGATGATACTTTGAAAGTTGTTGTCTTTTATTTTATGTTGCGCCTGTTCTTCAGCTGTCCTCAGTCTTCATTATCAGTTTGACTTTTTTAGATAATTACTGTCCTCATGAAGCGTAAACTCTGTAGTAGACTGCAACAGCTGTCTTGTTTCATTCAAGTCACAAATGAATTAGTAAAACCGTATGGAATACAGTCTTGTTAGCTTTTGATCTTGTTGCTGAACCCATTCTCTTATTTTCCACATATCCTGTGCTACTGGCTGCCTTGGTGCTAAATTGCCATTTTCCCTGAAGACCCTCCAGTTCTGCCAGCTTCTCCTCTAACTCAACAGCAAGGTAGGCAGCAATACACTCGGTCAAAGACACACTGTCTCACAAAACACTTACCTTTCACAGCGTGTGGCCTGAATCACCAGGTTCACAGAAGATTTTGAACTGATAATAGTTTGGATTAAAACTATGCTGCTGAACTATTTTAATTAATCATAAGTTTAGAGTGAACCATCAAAATAAATTTTCTGTTGATCGACTAATTGATACATCTTTAGTGTACTTGCACATTACCTTGTTATGTCTGCCATAATGTGATTGAGGTATGATGATGAAAACCACGTAAAACATCTTACTCTCATTATGCGATTGTAATGATGTTGAATGTTGGAGAAGGAATAATCACAACAACATATGTGAAGGACTTCCACTGTAGTTGCATTTTAAAGTGAATTTTATTCAGGATGTAAACATCATTTGTCTGACCTTTCACAACGTGCCAATCAAATTGCTTCACAACATGTCAAAAATGTTGAAAAGAAGATTTATAATTGCTCTCTAGGATACAAACAATGGTGCTGATGGTATTTCTTTGTCTGGGAAAACATGCTCTACTTCATATCGAAGCTACCGTAAAAATGTTATGGGCATACTGTACCTTTACAGAAGAAAGATTGTGTTTGAGGTTGAAAACATCAGGGAAAGTTTGATGTTGTTATGTCTTGAGCCATTAATCAGACTGTGCTTTGTAGCATGGAAACGGCATGATCAATGTTACACCTGAATGGGAAATCCAAAGTATCCTATCCAACAGACCATAGTTAGTTCTCCCATGTCTCGCTGTTAAAAACACGTGCAGAACTTTCAGCCATCTCTAAATGACAGTCCATAAATGACACTGTAATTAAAAACTACCACCATCCTCCACTCTCTAGCCCTCCTCCCTGTCACCAGCACCTGTTCTCAGGTGGCCTCCCATAGGACATCATGTGTTTGCAAATGTCAACAGTGAGGGATACTTAGAGGGAATTTTATGAGTGATAGAATGACACACCAGCGCGAGATGACTCGCGAGTTTGACGTAGTCAACAGATCATGACTCAAGTCCACGCCGGCTGTTGGGCAACAGACGATGATGTCAATTGTAACACCCTGGGCTCAATAAGAGTGGAGCAGGCTCTTTTAAAACACTCCAGTTCTTCTTGGTTTAAATGGGTTTCCGGAACACGTCACATTTTGGCATTCAGTGACTGTCCTTCAGAGATGAGCTGTGATTTCAGCCGGCAAGGGGCTCGAGGTCCTTAAGTAGTGTGTGTCATCGCCTACGCACAACAGCAGGGTCAAGGATGTGAGAGTGACTGAGAGGGATGGAAATGGGGAGTGAGAAGGAGCGAGTCAGGTATCTGATGAGCTCGCCTGATGGGAGAGATTTAAAGACTTCTCATCCTATACCTTTAATCCTTTTCTATTAAAAAATCTATTTCAGCCCAACGGAATGTGTCGGAATATTTTAAGATGTACCCGACAGGAAAAGTTCAAAGAACTGAGAAATGGACTTTGACCAACACATTTCATCAGTACTATAATACTGTAGGTCTCTGTCAGCACAGACTCCTGCTGTTGCCCTTCTCTCCTCACAGTAGCCAGGCAACATGGGCCCGGTCCCTTCAGATAGGCGTCCAGGGTAAATGCCCAGAGGACCCAGCCTGCTAGGCCTCCTCTCAGCTGGAGCTTTGTCCGTTTAATTCTTATTGCTCCTGTTCTCCTTCACAAACTTGCGTATTGTCACTTTCAGAAAATGAGTGAAGCAATGATTCTCCAACAGGCTCACAAGGTCATTTATTAGCTTGTAGATTTCTCCTTATTTGGCTATAGATTCTTTACATTGTCATTATTTGCTATTATAGGAAGGCTAGATATTTTTAATTCTCTCTACATTGGTGATTTATGCTTTTAAGATTGCCACTACTGTCTCTAAACGCTATTAAAGTCCTAATTGGTTTATTTCTTCGAAGACCATACAGTCTGCAAAGTCTTTATTGCCTTAAACTGGGTTGATAAGGGAATCCAATTCAGTGTAGATGCTGGGTGAGATCTCCAACTCTTTTTTTTAAATAAAAGATTTCTCCTTTTTCTCTGTAGTGGCATTGATGAAGACAGTTCCAGTCTTATGCAGCAGAAGCTGGAAAGGCAGGTAAGAATGGCAGGTTTGATGTCTCTACTCTTTTGTTGTTATAGAACATCTGGTTCACAGCTACACTACTTTTAGTCTGTTCAAACCTTCAAACTCACACATAGAGGGTGTCTTAGGTTCATTTGTTGATGAACCAAAAACTAGAGCCCGTCCGATATATCGGTTGGCTGATAAAATTGGCCAATATGAGCCTTTCACAGACGTATCGGTATCGGCGTTTGTGTTTGCTGATATGCAGCGATATGAAAACTTTTATTTTACAGAATAAACAATGCAGAAAAATGCTTTGGCTGTTAGAAATGGTGTCATTACGT
>JBBPCS010002786.1:0-13085 GCA_037974645.1 Hollardia meadi
TACATGGATCAAGAGAGGAAGGGGGCCCACAGAGACTGCTTTTGTATAGGGCCCAGAGTTTTGTGCTACACCCCTGTATACATGACAGGCCTGGACAGAGATGTAATTTTTCTAGAATTAAGTACACTTTTGCTGTTAAATGTACTAAACAGCAGTCTGTAATACAATCTTGTGTCATACTTCAGAACTGGGTTTCACTCTTTATCTTTATCCTTTATAACAGATGGCCTAGTGAGGATTTAAGAAAGCTGTCCCTCCCTCAATACAAGCTTTAATTTTCACTTATCCATCGTGGTTAAAAGGTACACAACAGGTGCTCAACAAGAACAACTCTGGATAGAAGTGGACAGGTTGGTTGAGACTGCTGACAGATGGTATAGTCAATCATTCTCCATCCATTAAATGTGTAGATAGAGAACAGGTCTTGCTTATGTGTGTCATCAGCCTCTTGTTAACACCCTCTGACACTGCCACCGTTGCAACAAGACCTATTGCAATGTTTTATCCAACTTAATATTGAGTGCCATGGAGCACAAGTTCAAAGCTGAGAAATGTCAGTATTCCATTCATGAATCTAGTGCAATATATTACGCTCCAGTCCAAGTCCAGTCGCGGAGTCCAGTCAGCTGCACTGTTGAAGCTTGCGGAGAACCTATGGCTATGGACTTTGGAGCACCTGCTGTCTCTGAGGGCTCTATATGTCCCAGGTTTCGAGAACAGGGGCGCCAACCTGATGTCCAGGGGCGGCCCCCGGCAGGACGAGTGGAGGCTTCATCCCTCCCTCGTGGAGTGTGTGTGGACGCAGTTTGGTGAGGTGAAGGTGAACCTGTTTGCCACCCGCCGCAACACCCACTACCTGCTCTGGTTCTTCCTAGCCCCACAGGACGACCACCCCCCCCCCCCCCCCACCCACCCACCCACCCACCCGGGGTGGATGCGTTCACTCATGCGCCCTGGCCGAACAGGCTTCTGTACGCTTTTCCGCCCATTCGCCTCATTCCTCTCCTGCTGGAGAGAGTGATAGGCTCCCTGCGGGTCTGGTTCCTGAGGGGGACAGGTTGAGTCAAGCCGGCTTGTCTGTGTCCGTCATTCAGACCATCCAGGTGGCTAGGGCAGGATCCACCATGGTCTGCTATAGAGCAAAGTGGTTTGGATTCCAGCACTGGTGCGAAGAAAGGCACCTGGACCCATGGTCATGTACAATTGGGTCGGTGCTTTCCTTTCTACAGTGTTTATTTGACAGGGGGTTGGCATATGCCACCATCAAGGTGTATGCAGCAGCCATTTCCTCCTGTCATGAAGGGTTTGGTGACAGACCCCTCTTTAGCCACCCCCTAGTGAAGCGCTTCCTCCAAGGGGCTAAGAGACAGCAGTCGGGGGAGCAATTTTCACTGTAAAAACTGTATTTACACCATCACTAAGATTTTTTCCTGACTCACTTTGATCTACAGGTGCAATCGGCACTCGTGTCAGGAAGATCATTAACCAACCTGTGATCAGTGTTGGGTAGTGTTACTTTTAAAAGTAACTTGTTACACTACAGTGTTACCTAATGAGAAAAGTGTTAGTACTTCTGCTTTACCAAAATGAAAACAACTTTGTAATTTAGTTGTGGGATGTGTTTAAGTGGTGATCACTGCCTTCGTACATACCTAGTCATAAAATAAACAATGTAAACTCCCCAAATCTCAAGAAAGGAAATATAACCTTTCACTTTTTTGCCTTATTGAACAGAAACATACAAGTATACATCTTCTGAATTCAAGTTTCTCTTGAATTACTTAATTGACAAGCTTAATTGACTTGTTAACTAATCGTTAAACACATATCATTTGAGCGAGACATAAACAAAATAAAACTCACCAAAACCATCTTGGTCGAAATAAATGAAAACAAAGTAAGATGTGAAAATATGATGCTTACACTGCTGCTAATGATCTGACAGTGAGCTGGGAAGAGGCATATATGGTAAGCACAGCCTATGCTAGCCTCTATGGAAACAATAAAACACAAGCTCTTATACCCTACAGTACATCACATTTCAACAAACATTCCATTAATGGCAACAAAAGAAGCAGGGAAATACGACAATATTGTAAAAATAAAGGTTTGCTTATTTGAAAACGTAACTTAATAACTGATCACTTGAATTACAAAACTAATGCGTTATGTTACTCGTTACAATAAAAAAGTAATCTGAGTACTCTAATGCTTTACACCCAACACTGGCTGTGATGAAGTGTTTGCCACAGACATTGGCTGGCCAGGTCCCACAGTTTCCCATTTTCATCCTCTCTGTGGATGGCCTGAAGCCACAGGTCTCTTCTTTTTCTGTCTTTCGCTCTTTGGGGAAGCAAACAAATTCATAAACCGACATAGTATAAAGTCTGCACTTGGAGGCGGTTGCGGTGGTGGATGGGTCAAACAAGCAGTGCTCCTTAACCCCTGAGACCGGAGTTCCCGTTCGTGTGAAACCAAAAGTTAATGTTGACCGTTGTTAATTCTCCCAGGTGCAGGTTTTTTGTGAAGTGAAACAGACTGAGCATCTCCTTTAAAAAGACTCCTTTAAAGTTAGTCTCTGAGTGACAGCCTAAAATGTATTCACAATATACTTCACATTCTTTTAGGAGATAAGAATCGAGATTTTTAATGTGAATCCATTTTTTTTACCCACCCCTCCTCAGGTACTTTGTTTGATTAAGTGTTTCATGCGGTATCTTCACACAGTCTTTGTTCAAGATTTGCAAATGGGGTGGTCGTCTCATAGGTATGTCGTATATCAAGGCCAATAAGGAAAACCCAGAGAAATGCAGAATAGAGAATTCCTGCAGGGACTGCAATTTATTCACAGCTAACCAGTACTTTTACTTATGTAGATTTAGACAGTCTCTCTGGTAGTGCCTGCATACATTTAATTATATGCAGGCTCACTAGAGACATTGGTTGATTCTCAGTTAGACCTTGGATACTGTTATGATTATGCTGGGCTTGCAGATGATGCAGCCCCTATAGGAGAGACAGCCGATGTAGCAATAATAGCATTTAGGTTTGAAAGACTTGGTTTTCCAGGAAAAGTATGTCTGCAGAGCTAATGAGATGATTTATCTGCTACACTCCATTGTGTGTAGAAAATGTTAAAACTCTGGAAATGCATGCAGCTGTAGAAAGATCAAATCATAAATGGAATAAACAAGGGAAAGGAGTGCACATCAGAGACAACAAATGTGAGGATGCATGCTGCCAGACAAAAGGAATAGGGTTTAGAAACATTACATGCAGGACATTTTAAGATCTAAGAGACTAACAAGAGAGTCCTCAAGCAGATGGCAGCTCAGGTCTACTGGGTCATGCAGAGCGCTGATCACTGAAGCACAGTGATTCAGCAGTAAGCCACCTGTGTCTCTTACCAAAAAAAGAACAAAATTGTTGAGTATGGGAGCAGCAAGCTGACAATTACAAACATACCTGGTACATTCAGTATAAGTTATGGAAATATTGCCCATATTATATATCGCTTTTGTAATGGAAGTCAGTTTTCTTTAGTTTAAATCAGCAACAGATTTATCATATTATCAGTGTTTAACTGAGTTTATCTTAATTCCAATGCTGGACAGGTAATTAAAACATGAATTCTAGGATTTCTCCACCATTTACTCCCTAATTTATTCATTGCAAGGTATTAATGTACCTATTACCATGCTCCCTGTCATTTTCTACCCTGCTGGTTTTCCCAAAACCAAGAAGATTTCATGGGAAATCAATGCTCCATCTAGGAACACTGTCACTTGGTCATTGGAATGCCCCACCTAATTCAACCTGAATTTCTGAGGTGACAAGCAAATGCTTAATCAATTAATCATCAGATAGGGTGCTGTTTCGGCGGATCATAGGGAGAAATAATAATGCGCTAAAACACTGCATATTTTGCATCCAAAATATGCAATAAGTGACTTACAAGTAGGTTACTTCAATGGGAAGGCTGGATCAGGCACAAATTATGCCCTGGGGGCTAAACACTATGAGTATTTTCTTTAACAATTTACTAACTTGGCTGCTCTCAGTAATTATAAATGTTTTCATGTGTGCCACAATAATGTCAGCAAATATCGTGGCACATTTAGGCAGAAAAACTAAAAACTGTAGTTAGAAACTTGACAGGGCAGAGCAAACAGAATCAAACTTTTAAAATCAATATTTTTAGACAGGAGGACAGCTACTGCCAGCAACATAACAGCGCATACAAATATAAATGTTTAAAGTTTGTCAAAATGGACATCCTACACATTGTTAGATTGGTTAGATTCTCCACAATTCAGTCGTTCAGTTGTTCATTTTACGGAAATCATGAGCATCAAAGTATGATTTAGATTTACCAGCATGGTATACAAGAGAGAGAGAAAAAAAGTGGTGACTTCCCACCTTTGAAGCTGTCAAGTCCAAATATGTGTCCATTCCTTGATTATTCCTTGTTACCGGTATTTTGATATTGGCTCTCTCTGTCTGTGTGCATGAGGTTGGTATAGATGCACTGGATCGAATGAATTATTCTTAATTAATATGTTATTTAATAGACAGATTTTTATACAAGTAATATTCATACTGGTTTAAATAAACAATTTGATAGTAATGGTATTTCCTGTCTTTGCTGAGTTTTGTGAAAGAGTTTTGTGCCAAAGAAATTAAATGCCTGTCCCAAATAAAGGCAGGGTGAGGTCAGTGATTAAAGCAAATAAAAGACTGGGCTTTTGATTGAAGTTTTACGGTAACTTATGGAACATACACACGTTGAAATGAAGGACAAATTATAGTGGGTGCATAAATTACTACGAAATAGGCTGTTTGTATGTGAAGGAAAGTGTTGCAAAAAAAAGAATGACAGTCATCCAAGAAAAAATACCTGATGTCTTTAGATACTATGAATGGCACTGGAACTTTGAAGGATCTTCAGTCGCTCTCAGTTGTCACCCAGCCTAAGATCATAAAATACAGTTATAAACAATAGACTTCCCTGGTTTCCCTATCACTCGTGCCTCCCTCAGTCCACTGCTAGGAAAATATATTTCTCTGAAATATATCTAGCAGTTGAACTGCTCTTTGCACCAAAGTGTGAGATGACCAAATGTTAAAGATAGTAGACTTTTAAAGAGTTTTTTAGGAGGTCTGATCATGTCAAACACAATTTTCACAGCATCCACCGTAGCTACAGTTGGGTCCTGACATAAAATCTGGATAAAGGCCACAATAAACACCATGTGACATTTCTGCCAGTAGACACAACAGCCTCTGCCTCATATGGCAAAAGTAAAATCCCCCTGGGAGTATTAAATAAATCAAATTGTTGTAGGAGTTGGTGGTGTATGGAAAGATGGCTGGTCTGTGATTCTAATCAAAGCAGAAACCCTGTGGCTGAGGAGATGGGAGAGCAGCCGTGCAAGACTCAGTATTAGCTCACCCCGTACTGACACTTCAAATTGATGTTATCAACATGGTAATAGACCTACTTTTGCCAGGTCCCTTCATGCATTATGGGGTATGACATCTTACTTAGGGACTACATAAAGTACATCATATTTCCACTAGATTCTGTGTCTCCTCACATTTACCTCAGTATCTACAAGCAGATGGCCTGGCATGTGTGTCTTCTATGCCACCTGTTGAAATGGCACACCAAAGAATGCCTCATTGTGTCCCTTTGAGCAGAACCTGGGGATACACATAGTACATTAATGTTAATCTCGGATTAGGTGAAACCTTACTGATACCCTGGGAGATTATTTTGTTGTAGCAGCACATAACAAGCTTTAACAATGACTAAGAACAGGGCACACTGATCAAATATATGATAAAAAAGAAAACCATATGCAGTGTGGCATTATTAAATTATTAAGGTGGTAATACTAGGTAAATTGTTAATATTCACTTAATACATAGTCAACAGACACTTTTTAACTGAATCAGTGTTAATACTTGCCACGTAGTTTTGTCAACTTGCCCAGTGTTAATGACTTTTTAGGAGTTCTGTAATGCAATAATGTAATGTTAGTGTTATTATTGTCAGACGTGTTGATCTGCTGTTCCATCATAAGAAGGGGTCCATTTTTCTTAAGCTCCAGAATGGAATTACAATATGAGCTGTACATTGTTCTTTGTTCATAAAATCATAATAAATGGACTGTATTTATAACATTGAGATATAGACTATAAATACGTGTCAAACTACAGTATAGTCTCTCTTATGTGTAGAGTGCAGAGAATGGAAACCTTTGCAGTAAATTATGGGGTACATACAGACAGGTGACAATCAAAGGAAAATTTGAAGATTGCTTTCATACAGGTGGAATGGTATGATGGGTATTAAATTTGAATGCTATAGCCTTTGCAATGATCACATTGCCAGAATATAAGAGCACCCCATCCAAGAATGGAGGGAATCCAATGAATCACAGTAGTATGTATTCAAATAGTTGGGACAGAATAAATATTTCAGAGGTTGTGCTATTTACCTGTGTACTATGATATAGAGTACATTTGCTGCAAAATCATCATCCTGTCACAAAAATCTCACCCATGTTTTTGTAGAGTGGTATCTATTCAAATTTGCCGTGGACATCAAACAATTGATTCCATTAATTTACATGTGCAGCCCATGATACTATTTAAAAATAACTATTTAATAATAAGTGTATCTCAACTCTGTTTTGTTATGTTATACTCTCCTCCCAAGAAAATGAATGCACTACCCTAGGTATGTCCCCAACAAGCACACACACACACACACACACACACACACACACACACACTACAGGCATACAAATATGGCAAAAATCTTGAATATTTCTGCTACCCAGGAAACGGTTGTCAAGCGGTTGCCAAGGAGCACCCACGTGTAATAGTGATGGTATGCACACCCATAAAAAGTTGAAGAGGACAAAAATATAGAGGATCTATGTTTCTGAAGCCCATCTAACTCTGATTGATAAAATGCCATAAGTGACTGGAGTGTATGCAGGCTTTTACCTCCAGAGAACGTCAGTTTCATTTTGTGCATGATGAACCTCTCTTCTACATTTTGTTGTAGAGTGCAGAACAAACTGAACAAAGAGAAGGGCTGATGAGCAGGATATTGGATCCTAATGCAAGAGTTCATTAGTGGCATGCTATTTTAGATTAACCCAACATTTGCTTGGGCTATATCTGAAGGCAACATTTCTCACTGAGGTTAGGTACTTTTGGTGCCACACACATGCCACTTTCATCTTGGCACTGAACTCTTTAGTGAAATGATGACCAAAAAAAACTGTCTGACAATTCGCAGGCATTTAGAGGTATGTCAACAATACGGTACCTTGACAAATCGATAAAAATTGAGCTTATTTGGTAGGTTATTAGGTTTAGTTAGGCAGTCAAACTACTTGATTAGGTTTTTGGAAAGGATCACTTTTGTAAGTTTTAGGCACAAAAATACTGTACTTGTTAGGTTTAGTACAAGATCTTTGTTTTGGGTAAAATAAGTATGAAAATGTCTTAATTACATTCAGTGAAATACATAAGTATGTAAGTACCAGTGACACGATAACGGCTATGGATGGGTGGGTAAGACACAAGACTTTCCCACAGGAGACAAGGGTTTGTTTTCTGTGTGGAGCCAAGCTTTTATAACCAAAACCTTTTTTTTTTTAATTCTGCAGTTGTCACAGTAAACAGGAATACAAATCTACTGTTTGTAGATCACATTGCAATCTTTTGCATACTAGGCATAGGTAAAGTGTTTGTGGCCCTAAAACACAGTACAACCATTATTACATTATTATTATGTATTTATTTTTGGTAAATATATCATATTTCATGCCAGATACAAAAAAAACTATATGTGAGTAAGCCTGCATGCTTGTGTGAAGTTTCTTTTGTAGATTAGGTTCAGGACTCAACCCTTACCAGTAAGAGCGCACTGTGAATAATGATGCTATGTGTGAGTGCAGGATAGACAGTTTGAAAGCAGTGTCGTGCTACCACTGCATTGTTTATTATGTACATTTTGGAGTTATATTTAAGGTGCTAACATACGTTTTCAGGAAAACAAAATGACACATCTCGTGGCAGTCTTTGGGTATCTTTACACACATACAAAAGTATTTTGTCTCAACCTCCAGCAGAGAACTCAGGAATGTGTGTCGTTGGCAGCATGATGTGTGTCACCTTGGCATTTATATACAGATGCTCATTCCAAACTTTAACATCCTGCTGCTAGTTGGGTGTTTTTTCGGGACAGAAGGAGTGTGGTGCCTTAATGGACTTGATAATGAGGATCTGTCTTCTGACAGCCATTATCACCTGAGTTTAATGTGCACTCTCAAGGTAGTATGTTGACATTTTCAGCTTGGCACATCCAAAGGCTTGGCTCGTCACGCATGCTGCTCCTGTGTGACCAGCCTTCCAAGGATAATGAGCTAATTTGTTTTTCAACAGGACAGGGCTAACGCTAAGAAGATAGTTGATCGCTCGGGAAAAGTCGCTTCTTCCTCTCAAAAGAAAGAGCCATCATCTTAATGTGATGGAGTATTCTTCGGAAAGATACAATTTGAATCTTCAGTTCATTTTGTGTTCAGTTCTTACAGGTTTTATTCTTGAACGCACAGGGTCATTATCTACTAGGACATGTTGATATGTGCAAAATGAAAGCCTCTTACTACCCAAAGCCTACATTTTTTTTAATCACAAAGAAGCAGAACTACAAATTATTGTCTAAACCATTTATCACATTACAGACCATGATTATCTTGTACTTTTGCTTTGTTGCTGCAAAACCGCAAAGAGTTATGAATATTTTCATGTTCAAAATATAATCAAATGATTGGCAAAAACAGGCATTTAATTAAAGTGAACAGCACACTGAAAAGCAAATGGATGATGTATAAGCTGCTGGCTCTTGATCACATTAAAAGAATTATGTTTTTGTATAACTAGTGCAATTTCAGATAATGACCAACGCTGGTTGAAACCTGGAAGATTTTGGTGACCTGAATTAAAAACACTATGACAACAGGAAATTAACACAGATTACCATTCTTTCAGAGTGAAGGAGAGAGAAACTTTGCATCATCCACATTAATAAATTTGTCAATGTGCAGTTTACTTAAAATGTTTCCAAATTACTTGTATAAGCCAACCCCCCTAAGAGAAAAACATTGCTTTGAATGGAGAAGACATTAATTCAGTCTTCCATCTGCCTCACTGCTGTTTGTTTACTTTTGCCCACACCATTACCCTCATCTAAAAACATTACCAGTGTAAATTTCAATTTCATTCATGTTTACCTCTTTTAAAATGTGTTGACTGCCTGCAGAGTTCACAGCACTCACTAAGAAACCAAATTGAGCAGATTCATATCATAAAGACTGACACTTAAAGGTTCTCTCTGGAGTTCTAGACAACTAGTAGCACTGTGAAGCTGCACATGTGTGACACATACAATACCGATGGTGTCACACCATTCCACTGACCAACAGGTCGCGGTTACACTCCAAGATATGAAACAATGTGTCAACACAATAGTATAGTATAGTAAATAGGAAAATTCTGTGTGTGTGTGGGGGGGGGGGGGGGGGGGGCTCCTTATTACCACCAGATTGCAGTAAACCTATGTCAAATTATATTTTAAATTCTGATGGCTAACATGTTTCTCACCACACGTTAGACACACATCCAGCTTCGTTCAGCCCTGGTTTGGTCCTCCAACAACAACAACTGGGATCTTTATCTTGCTGCATGCCACCCATCTCAACAGATAAAACTCTTGATACTTTATCGTGTTTTATATCTGTTGAGTCATTGAAAACCAGAACAACTTAATTGCACAGGCAGGCAAACTAAAATAATGAGGTTAAAGTTGCTTAAAGTTTCACATAGCTTCAAACTCAGAGGGATTGGCAGTAGGACTATAAAAAGACAAGAAATATGAATATTAAAAATACTCAAACATTCTCTGTTTCCAATTTTGCAGAGCTTAAATAGAAGAGCACATCTACATGTCACATGTGCATGCTTCGTCTAAATAACCTCACAGTAATTTGATTGTATGCATTTGTAGGGCCTACAAGGTAATTCATTACTCTCCAGTACCATTGCCAAAAGCTACATAACACAGGTCCTGTGTCTTTTAACTGCTTGACATTGCATAGATGCATTGCTCGACTCAGCAAAATGAACCAGCAACATAATGACTTTAACCCATCAAGCTGATTTGACACATAAGAGGAAGGGTATTCCTTTCTCTCAGATGGATTTGGATGAATTACTCTGTGATGTAGGTGAACACCTATCTGACATCAGGCTTGCATTTGACCAGATCTGTCTTTGTCCAAGCTGTGGTAACAGGTGGCTGTAATCTTGTGTGCCAACATGAGCCTCAGTGAACTGGTCCGTGTTTGTTGTATTCTGGCCAACATACTATTGAAGCTACAGTCTCCATGCAGTGGATTAAAAGCATTAGCCGTATGTAAGCCACTGAATGCAATGTCATTGCAGTTTAGGATAGAGAGCTGAGGCTAATCCTCTACACAGTAAAGCCTAAATTTATGTTTAAGTTAAACATGTCATGTGCACACTCAGTTGTTTGTAATGTTGCAGTCATGTTGCACAGCTTTGGTGTAATGTGTGGTTATTCACTCTACTGTGAGAATGTGGAGGATGATGCCCTGTCACTTTATAACAAACACTGGACTGGTGCTAGTGAAGTGTTGATGTACAGACTCTCAGACAGTTGCAGTGGCATATTTTGAAAAAAAACAACATTTTTTTTTACAGCAAACCTGAAGTGGGTTTAAATGCATTTCTTTAGTATGGAAGTATGTTCCTGGCCTATGTTGTTTTATCTTGATGTTTTTTGTTAGTGCTGTGTGGTTTTATGTTGTGATTAGTGTAACATGATGTATGATACTATGGTACTATTCTCTCTTTTCTCAACAAAGTTCCACCCGAAATTCTTCTTCTACTCCAAAATATCAAATTTTTCTTTTGTGAAATGTTGACAAAACTGATCAAAACTGACTTTTGGTTACTATAAACACAAAAAACTGCATTATAGTAACTTTCAACCAGTACTTTGTCACATTACTTTTTTTTTTTTTAACTGATTTTTACACATTTTTACTCTCTTGACCTCCCAGGATCAAATACTCATGTCTCCCCACCGATGTGCAAAACCACATCTCAGTGTAGCAGCTGTTAATGGTTCACTATTGCTACTGAAACATTAGCTGCTGCAGACAGATGGAGTCGACTTATACGGTGAACTCAGGGTTGCCAAAAGAATTTAGAAACTTGTATCTGTGAGATGTCAGGGGAGAACTATAAATCACTCAGGTACTTAAAGAGGTTATACTCCTGAGCCCCTCAACTACCTCTTTACACTGTTATCACCACATGTTAGCCCTGTCAGGGAAATTAAAGAATAAGAGGCAGGGCAGAGCAGGTTGGAACTGACTAAACATGACAGTGTCCATTTGGCTTTGCTCAAAGCAACCATTGACTTTGCTTTATTTCTTGACTTTGTCTCAATATTAGTCCTCTTGCCAGTTGATAACCACTGTTGTTGAATAATGGATTTTTAAAAAAAAATCTGCTCGGAAGGAACAAGACTATAAAAGATGATAATGTTATTTAATCCTCTAACCTTGTGTTCTCTGTAGCACAAAGGAAGAGAGCAACCATGAATGAACTTGTTGTAATTCATTATTTATCTTGCATGTTTGAGGTATTGCTTGTGATGCAGATGGGCTGGAAATGGCAAGGGCAGGTATTGATAAGGAACATGCAGGGTGAGATGAAGAGGGCAAGTGGGAGGCAAAAACACAAAATGACAGTGAGATATGAAGACAGGGTGAAAGGGAAAAAGACCATGAAGCTATACACAAAGAGAAGAGATTATATCAGAGCAAATGACACATTACCAAGAGAGAGTGAGATGTTTCCTAATTTCAGCAGACAAGCAAATAGCCTGTCGCCGTCCTAATGGTGAATGAACCATGATTTTCCTCTGACAATGTGGGCCAATCTTTCTCGATAACACCATCCAAATCAACCATCTCAAAACCCAAACACGCTTTTGCCAGATAAAAACGACATTACTTACCTGTTTCAACATTCAGCACTGTGCTGCCATTGGAGTACCTCATCCCAACGGGCAATCTGCATGCAAGGGCTAATCAGCCAAGTAGCAAATAAACATATTAATTAATTCATTAAAATAAAAAAAATAAAACCACACATCATTGTGTTTGCAAAGGACTATGTCATGCACATTAGATTGTGAGACTAAGATTAAGTCTGTGTGCTAAGTTGATGAGAGAACAAATGACACATGAGTCGAAAACACACAAAAAGGAGAAAGGGAGTGGAGAGATAACAAGGAAGCAAAGGGTGGTGGGGATTCATTTAAATGGCTAAATATAAATTAAATTTCAGACATTTGTCTTATTGGTCTAACAGAGACATTAAAATGATGCTAAGAGTAAAATCATATTTATTTTATGTGTCAGGTCGAGACTTTCCACCTATTTGTTCTTTGTGAAACCCACCAAAAGCTCAGTTCAACTGGTATCACGAGACATGGCAGCTAGTTGCATCACACTTTGGCTTTGATGTTCATATCATTGTATATAGGCATCAGTTTCAGTGTTGGAATAGCAGTCATTCAGCACTTTCTGACCGTGCATTGGGTGTGTCTTCCCAGAGTAACAATTCTGTTCAGTCCAGTTTTGTTTCTTTACCTTGTTTACCGAATATACGAGGAGTAGACTCTGTTGCATTAGGTCAAACTATTCTCCCAGGCTGCAGAGCCTCTCGGGTACCAGTGGTCGAAAAATATTCCAAAGCATAAATTTCACAGGGCACAGCAGCCATCTTCTTTTTTCAGCTCCAATGTAAGAAACCAGCTCTCAAACGTATATTTAACATAGGGAACCAAGCAAATAGACATAAACACATTACAGAACAAACAGGGTCTCATTATCAATATATATATATATATATATATATATATATATATATATATATATATATATATATATATATATATATATATATAA
>JBBPCS010002787.1:0-13084 GCA_037974645.1 Hollardia meadi
TTTTCTGATCAGTTTGGTTTTAATTAGTTATTTGATGCTATAAAAACAGGGTGAAACATCATGATTGACAGCTGAACCCTGCTTGCGATTGAATTGGGCGGATGTATGGGCGGGAACTCGATATTGCGGCTCCACCAGTCGATGCGCAGACTCGGGCTCCAAATGACATCAACGGCGCAAGATGGCAGCGCTCGTATCTGGTATTTGTATAAGTCAGTGCCCTACTTGGGCCATCCCAGTCAAAAAAGTCTGGACACGCCCCTGCTACAGAGGTCATGTAAACTTGCTAACTCCACACCCCCAGATCCTTTTCATTTGTAAACTTGTAGTCTTCAGTCCTGACCAATGCTGACTCATATGACATCACTTGAGGAAATTTAACAGACTTAATGCAGCTCCCTCTGGAGCCACAAAGGACTTTATACATCTTCTATTACATATACAGTAGTACTCCCCTCTAGACAGTCTGTGTAAAATCTGTGAAATAAATGTGCCAGTGGAGTGAAAGATGTCACTTGGTTTCAGGACACATCAACTTAAGAATTGTGTGGATTTTTCATTTCTAGAAAACTGATGAAACAGTATAAACTGCTATGAGAACAGCAGGATTCTGTCTCTCTGTTGTCACGTATTTGCTCTTGTCTTCTGAAAATCATTTCAGAGGTGATGTGCACAGCATTATCAAATAACTCCACTGTGTGTGCCTTGAGCCTGACCTATAAGGACAACATGTCAAATAAAACGTGAGGTTATGTAATAGTTGTGCCATGTTATGTCATGTCACAGTATGTACACTTTGAACAACATGCACCACTTGTGTAATCACAGAATACATTTTTTGTTTTATCGTACAATTACATTACATTACTCAACATCTGAGCAAACAACTTTCATACTTCATTTTACTCTTTCATGGTACAACGCTGTGTGTGTTGTTGATCTGAAGGTTTCTCTGTGCGTCTGTTTATTTGGGTGTGTATGAGCTAAGTATCTTCGCAAGGCGTTTCACCACCATCGTCAACCACAATATTGTGGAAGTCAGAGCCACAATATGATAACATGATGGCCCAGGAACAGGAAAGTTTTATTTTTGAACCATTTCTAAATAGAGGACAACTAACGATAATTTTTAGCACAACCTGCGACACATTTCTTGTTGTAATTGACAGGTTGTGTTGGAAAGTTACCCAAGTGTGTATTTATCTCAATTAAGATGCACAATTGTTGATTTTGACACATCCTTTTGTCGGTTTAAGAGCAGTTCATTTTGTCAGCTTTGCAAAGTCATTTTCACTGAGAGTGGATTGCTTCAGGTTCGCTGTTGATGCAGCTGTGCTCATCAGACAAAGTCAGAATCTGCCCTACGTGCTACTGGGAGCCTCTCAGACACCTAAAACAAACACAGAAACAGGACACAAATAAAGAAATGCTCTTTGTTGGGCCAGAGAGACCTAAAGGAGTGTTCTGGGTATTAACACTCTGCAATCCTAACAGAAACAATAGCTATATCACCACCACACTAAAATCTATCAGTCAACCCTAGTTTGCTTCTTGTCATCACTTTTTATTTTATAATAGATCACTGTGCTCTGCTGACTCTCACTGTGACCTACAGTGATGCAGCCTTTAGCACAGAAGAGCTCAGAATGTGCTTACATACAAACTGATCTTGTCAAACTTGCTTTTACCTAGAAATTTATTTTACCACATCGAAAATGTTAGTATTTATTTAAAACTATCCATTCCATCCATTATCTATCACCGCTTATCCTATGCAGGGTCGCTGGGGGGCTGGAGCCTATCCCAGCTGACACTGGGCGAGAGGCGGGGTACACCTTGGACAGGTCGCCCATCCAAGTACTAACCAGGCCCAACCCTGCTTAGCTTCCGAGATCGGACGAGTTTGGCCGTATTCAGGGTGGTGTGGCCGTAAGCCTTATATAAAACTAGTTCTATTTTAAATATCTACTTTTCAAAATCTATGTTTTGATTTTTGGCATCTTTACACATATATTTCTTATCTTAAAACATTGTATTTTATCATTCGAGATAAAATATTCACATAATTGGAACATCATTGTGATAACATGGTTACTAAAATGATTAATCTATAATAAACAATAAATAATACTTTAAAACATAAAATATAAAAAATACTTTATGGACTCTAGAGAGACTAGGAAAACACAAAAATAAAAGATAATTGCAAATAATAATAATAATAATAATAATAATGTGAGACTGTGCATGAGTTTCCTTTTACAAAAGTTCTTTGACCTTGTTTCTGTTCCTGAGGGGTCAGAGGTCGTGCTTCAGTTTAAACAGATGAAACACCACTGCAAGTCAGAGAATAAGAATGTAAGAACAGCGAGGTAACGTAGCCCACCTGTTTCTCCAGGTGATCAATGTACTGCAGGCGTCTGTCAATCAGACTGCCTCGGGCTGAAACCTCTGAGCTCAGACTGGCGAGCTGTCGCGCCTGTTTATCAATGATAACCTACAACACAACAAAGATATCAGACGGCTAGAACAGACAAGTCTGTCAAGTTCACGGACAAACATGGGTCTATACATGGGTCAGAGAAACTCTCACTGTTATTTTATTGATTTTTATTATTGATTTTAAAAAAATAGTTTTCTATAGTTTTAGAAAATAAAAGCAGGCATTATACTACCCGACCAAAAGTATGTGGACATGCATTTGATAGGCTGTGTTCCTGGTTTAGGTAAAGTCCCTAGTTCCAGTCTTACATTGGTATTTTAAACCATAGTGTGTTTCCAACTTTGTGTTTGGGGAATATTCTTTACTGTTCCAACATGGCAATTCATCAGTACAGTTTAGAATCAGAAGACTTTATGCCTCTGCTTTGATGTCACCAAGACAAATACTTGTGTATTACAGCAGTTAAGTTCTTGCTCTTTGCTCACCTTCATGGCGCTGACGTCGAGCTGAGCTTGACCCCCGGAGCTCGGCTCAGTCAGGCTCTTCACTCTCTGGAGGATCCGGTTCATCCGGTGCTGTGTGGCTCCCTGCGCCGTCTCCAGATCATCCAGCCCCTTCTGCAGATCTCTGACTGCTCTCCACAGCCTGTCCCCATGGGCACTCTTTCCTCCTCTGAGGTCTTTCCTCACCTGAAGAACACAACGTTGTACCACAATTCATCACAATAATGATTTTCACAGTCGCTGTAAGTACCTGAAACAATATTCTCCCCGATGGTTTCTAATCTTTTTTAAAATTAATTTTGTTAAAGTTGACTTATTGTACTCACTCTTTGAAAGATGCCATTAAACACAGCAGTACATTCACTCTCTCCGGAACAGCTTGAAACCAACTATAAACATCTCACTGTGCCAAATAACACTATTCATTTTATACCTTTTTATTAAATTTTTCTTTCTGAATTCTTGTTTCTTGTTTGTATCATCCTCCCTGTCTGGTGTTGATTGCATTTAGTACAATTTGTCCTAGTTGTGCAGACAAATAAATAATGACAATTTTACGAGGAAATGACAATTTTTTAACATAATAATTTTGCCCAGAGCAGCTTTCAATGAGCGATGTGGGAAAAAAAAATGCATTATGAGACAGTGAGGAGCCTCTATCCCATCAGCAAGTTACACAACTGTGAATTGTTCAAACCAAAAGAGATCTATTTAAAACTTTAATGTCATAGTGCATTTCACGCAGGTTAAAAAAGGTAAAGTTCAATAAAGTTCATAAATAATGTAAAAACAACTAAATAGATGAAAGACAATGAAAAACTGGTGAGAACATCGACGAAGAAGTCAAACAATAATTGTTTATTCTTAAAGAGATTGACACTTAGCATAAAAGCATCAACTCTAAAAGATGCTTTAGGAAATATAAGTTTTTGAATATTTCACTCAGCATAAGGTCTCCAGGCCTTAAATGAGGTTCTTGTATTCTTTTAACTTTGAACCAGTTGGTTCAAAAGGAAAATTGGCCTTCAGAAAAGGTGATTTACAATATAATTATTGGAGAGGAAGTTACTGACTTCTAGAGCTGAATTAATTAGTGGATCATAATTGGCACACTTGACAATGAAAGTGAAAATTTTTCTCTGCCACCTTCCAAAAAGCTGAATAAAAATGCTGTGGGCCTGTGAGTCAGAAACCAGGGCAAAGTATGGATTTTTACTGCTTATTGAAGTGGATTTCCTTTGTAAAATGATTCTCCCTCACCTGCCTGTGAGTCCGTCCTCTCTGTAAACTTTGCTTGCGAAGGCTCTCCAGACTCTTTGTGGCCCTGTCCAGCTCTGCTGCCACCTGCTCCCCCTGCTGCTCCAGCCGCTTGGCGTTCTCCTCCACCCCCTGCAGCAGGTGAGCCAGTCCCAGGGAGAGCATCCTCAGCTGGGACACTGGAATCTCACCTGCCTCCTGTGATGTGGAGAGATCACCTGGTGGAGTGGCATGGTGGGCCTGACAGAGTCCAATCAGCAAAACAGACAGCTGCAACACTCGGCTCCCCCTCATAGTGCAGGATTTCATCAGGTCCCTTTCTGCAGGCCTAAAGATCTAGATCCTAAAACTTGAGAGCCCAGAATCAGAGCTGATCAACTTACCAGATCTTTGGCTTTAGACAGTGGATGCCAAAAACCTCAGGAGTTGTGAAGAAATTAATCCACATTTGCCGACTCTCTGGTATCGTGACGTGCCTCAGGTGATCCCTGAGGAAGTCTGGAGCTCCAGGGTGATGAAGGATAGTGGGATGAGAAGAGGGAGGAGAGCCAGACGGAGAGAAGGGGGGAGTTCCCAGACTGACGCATGAACGATAAAATAGGAAAATTTAAACGAGTGCGCAGAATATTCTTTTAAAAATCATACCCAAAATTGACCCCACATCACATGTGCACCTGAGACATTATTTAAGGGTTCCTGTGTGAAGGGTTAACATATAATTCTGTTGCTGATAAATGCTGACAAGGTGCACAATTTGAAGTGAAAGCTGCAGGTTTACTGAAGTCAACACTTTTGCTGAACTTTTCTCCTCACGCAAATGAGGCTGGTTTGGATTTATACAAGAAAAGCAAGAGTGACATCTGCTGGCTGTTTGAGAAGCTGCAAAAGTGAACAGAGTACACAAGTAAACTCAGTCCTCCCTCCAAACAAATGATTAGCGATGGGCTACATTTTACTTTACCTGATAGTGTTTGTAATGTTGACATTTTCTGTAAATAGACAAATCAGAACATATTCAATGGCTGGTGCATATCTTTAATCCTTGACATCTTGTGAGACCCCCCTCTCACATCCATAACCACTCATTTCTTTGCAAAGTTTCACGACCAGTTTTTGAGACACATATCTGTCAGGCAGATTGTGACCTGGAAGAAGTCTGTGCTTAAAGTGGCTCTTATTGATATTTTTATGTGAACAGTGGATCACTTAATTATTTGTATGAGAAAATGGTTCCTAATGGAGAATTATCATCCGACTCTGCAGTTTCTATATGGAGCAGCAACAGCATTTTTCACTTCATTGTTTTGGCTTTCCAGCCGCCAATTTTATTGTTATATAGTCCACTCTCACTGCTCCACATGTGTTGTTTTCAGGCCAAGAAGAAAGCTGTTTTCAACAAAGAAGCTCTAAAAATGACAGAATGTGAAAATAGCATTATGCATGCAGCTTTAGAGCCATTTCCCTCAGGAGTTTGTAGAGACCAAGAACGGAACTCAAAGGAGACTGATTACTGACCTCATATTCATCTGGTGAACAGAAACAAAACGCTAAATGAATACTAATGCTGTTCCATGTTTGGGTGTGCCGGGTCAGTTCAATAAAGTGATATTGATGTGTCAGTGTTGTCTTTTTGCTGGTTGAACTTTGACAACAATTGTCATACTTGGCCAAAAAACTGAACCAAAAAGTCCATGGTTATCTTCAACCAAAATTGACCAAGAAGGATGAAAGTGATTAAATATGACAAAAACTCAAATGGACTTTTGATCTCAGGAAAACTAAAAATGGAAAAATGAACACCAGTATTTTCTGCAGTCTGCCAGGAGGATACATTAAAAAGATGACATATATCCCTCTTTAGCTGATATGATCCACTTTTTACAAAAGCTAGCCACTAACTTTGCCTGTTTACAGTTTGGTGCTGGGCAGAATATAGTTTATCAGAGCTTGTTTGTTCTGAAAGCAGGGTTGATAACTATGCAGTAAGTGCTGTAAAGTCAAACCTATGATCTAAAAGAGAATAAAAAGCTCTGGAGAGCTGCAGCCTTGGTGAGAATTCTTTGTGGGTTCAGACTGTCTTTTGCATTACACAAAGCCAATTGATTTGTTATATATAAAACACAGAATTATCAATTAGTGAAGCTTTAAAGGGAATTCCAATTTTGGGAACATTTTCTTATAATTTGCCACAAACATAATGGATTTTTCATTCCTCATCTTTCATATTCAAACTTCCCTTGGCAGGAGAATATACAACTTAAATGCCTATGTGTATGTGATCAATGGCTTTTTCTCTCATCCTTCCTTAGTTATCAGTATAATTCCCTGTACAGTGTAGACATAGTTTTTATATTCACTGTATTTTTAAATAAAAATGTTGTGACAATAAAGCTTTGTTAAATTGAATTGGATTGAGACAAAACCTGACTTCCTACACTCAGACTCAAGCTGAAAGAGATGCTTTGTGCCAGTGAGGGACAGGCCGACAAACTGTTCTTTGAATTGTTTCGGAGTTGGGGCAGGCCTAATGCACAAATGACACTATGTCAACTCATAAAGCCTGATTTATAAAGGAGACAAAAGCGTCACTCAGCCCACTCCTTCCTCCTGGTATTCAGGATTGACAATAAAGCTACAGGGAGGCTGTGTCACTGGACCACTGCATGAGCGAGGCTGCGGACCATGTAGCTATACAGTAAGTCAATATGCTTTTTTATCGTTTTAAGGGACTTTTGAATAATTTCTTATCAGGACTGAGGAGCCTTTAATAAGCCTTTGAGTCTTTATTAAATAGAGACAGCTGAAGTGAGACAGGAAAGGGGGGAGAGAGTGGGGGAGTGACAATCAGCAAAGGGCCCAGGCTGGAATCAAACCTGGGCTGCTGCGGTAAGGATTCAGCCTTGGTATATGGGTGTAGCTCTAGGTGCAGCTACTGGGCGCTCCAGTAGCAATGCTTTTAATGTATAGAGTCACTGTTGTCAGATGGAAAACTTTGTATCTCCAAAATGTTACCTTTTCAAAAACTAAAAAGACAACTTCCTTTAAGCTTCAACAGATTCTTCTGAGACGAAATGCGTTGGTTTATCCATGATAGAGTAAAGGATTTTTGTTATCATCATCACCATAATCTGGACAGTCATTATTTCTTTTCACTCTTACTCAACCATTGGCCCTATCATTGAAGAGCACCTGATGTTCTCTCCTAGATTACTTGATTATTGTTGTTTAAAGGTGCCTTGTGTAATTTAGCGCCATCTAGCGGTGAGGATTCAGGTTGCACCCAACCAAATACGCTTGAGAACCAACCGCTCACGTGCTCACACTCATGAGTGAGCATTCTGGCCCTGAGACTGGTCTACCACTGTGTTGTTTTCATGCACTGTTATGTTATAATATTGTGTGTCACGTATTTGAGTTGTGGGTCACGTACCGTGACTGAGAGACCGGCGAGTAAGCTGTGTACCCGATCGGTATAATGTCAATAAATCTGAATTGAACGTTACAAAGCAACTGACGCCAGATCCATGCTAATCTAGCTGCAAGCAAGCCTAAGGTTACCAAGCTAGCTGGCCATTGACCAAGGTTTCGTGGATCTGGCATTGGTTACTTCATATGTTTGTCGATAAATCCATTAGTATACGGCAAGCAAGCCAGTTTGCCCGTAAGTTAGGATGAATTAGCTGACATTATCCACTCTAGACAGTATGTTTTCATGCCAGGTAATGTTAGCTAGCAGCTAGCAACTTATCATCGAAAGGGAAGCTAACGTTAAGCCAACCAAAACACACAAAGACTATATATATATATATATATATGTTAGGGCTGGGCAAGTTAACGCGTTATTATCGCGTTAACGCATTAATTAATTAATGCCGACAATTATTTTATCGCGCATTAACACAGTTTTTTTTTAAATTATTATTATTATTTTGAAAGTCAGTTGCTCACTGGCTCTGAATACACATACAGACAAACCATGGGTCACAGGAGGGGTGGGATGTTGATCAGTACTGGCTTGGGACAGAAAAATGGAGAAAGGTACCGAACTCTTACATGGACATTTTCATTTTATATCTCTTCCAGATGGCGGAGTTGATAGAACCAAAGTAACTTGTAACCACTGCAAAGTTGAATTTTCTTATCACCGGAGTACTTCGAGTCTGAAGTATCACTTCAATGCAATACACACCGTTGATGCCAGCAAATCACCCACCCAAACAAATAGTGGAGGGAGGCTTCGGCAGACTACGTTGGATGAAGCGTGTGGGAGAAGTATAGATAAACAAAAGCAAGGCAAGCTAACAAATGCCATAGTGAAGTGGATAGCTACAAACTGCAGGCTGATTAGTATTGTGGAAGATGTCGGTCTGAGGAACGTTCTTAGGATCGCAACGAATGACGGCATGTATGAGCCTCCCTCAAGACGCACCATCACAAGAAGGGACACTTGCTACTGAACATAGACTGTTTATGCTGCTCCCTGATAAAAGAAAAATGTTTCTGCTGGTACCTGTTCAGAAAAAAAAAAGAAAACAGATTTATAAATGTTAACTTGCTGTTGCTCGGAAGGTGCCTGTTATAATGTTATGATCGTGGCTCTGGACTCTGAGGGTAACTTGTTTTTCTATAACAAACTAGATAAAAGTCTTGGCAGACTCCTCTTCTTCACTACCACTATGCTAGCTCCACTAGCTAGCAACTAGCTACACCGTTGCCGCTGTATAGGATGGAGCGCGCATAAACGTCACAGTAACCCAATGGATTTTCGCAGCAAATCGGACACGAATGCTTCACATAGAAAACTGAATACAGCCTGTTATAGGCAACCTATTAAGTCGGCATTTTTTAGGTGAAGTCACAACCCATACACACATAGGCAATAAAACAGTGATTAATACATGTTAATTTCCTCAGTAAACTCCACAATGCACCTTTAAATATAAATATTCTAAATATGTTTAGAAAAAGAGAAAGCAAATATGAACTTAAATGAATATTTATGTTTAAAAAATTAGGGCAAGGATGAATACAAGAAATAAATGCATTTCAACAAAAAGGGTGAATTTATGAAACAATCTTGAAGATGACTTTAATGTAGTAGTATGTGTGTGTGTATGTGTTAGTAGTATTCAGAGGTTTAAATAATTATTTATAAGCAGGGTGATAGATAAATATAATGCTGATTGTGTGTTTACTATGAGTTTGTAAATGCAATTGGCATGTGCAGCCATGTGTATTATGATCTCGATTGTGTAACTTGTATAAGCGTGAATATAGTGAAGTCAAGAATTATTAATTAATTAATCAATTTATTTTATTTCATATTTCACACTCAGTGTTTGTAGTGATGCATCGGTCTCTGCAGTCTCTGTGCTTCTTGCTATCATGGTGTAACTTACCAGTTTCGAGTTTAAACTGTGTTGACCGGGTAACAAATTTAGTGTTGCTGGCAAACGACGGTCCACATTGCCTACAATACACACACAGCATAGCATTACCCTCGTACCGCAACCACGGGTGCTGCGTTAGCCATTGTTGTTGAAAAAAGTCCTTTTTCTTCTTTGACTCAGTCTCTCTCTCCCTGTCAGCACCTGTATTCTCACTGCAGCCGACATCCGTTGTGTCTGAGTCGGGCTCTCTCTGCCTGCCACCTCCTCTCTCTACTGATTTTGACTTGTATAATAATCCACTATCCACCTTTTTCTCAGGGAAGCTACTGTAGAAATGATTATGTGTGTAACTTCTGGTTTGATAGTGGAAGTAGTGGTAGGCCAAAGCTCGTTAGTCCCATTGACTGTATATAGGTTAGTCCTAGTGGCTAACCATGGTGGCTGGCAGACAACAGCAGCCCTTTCTAAAGTAATTCACCTTCAGTTTAAAACATATTTAACAGAAGTAACAGCTATTTTCTAAAATGTCCTTGTGGAGCTCTGATACTTGTTGTGCTGTTGGCAGTTGTGCTAACAGCCAGACTAAGCTAAACTAAATTTTGTGTTGCACCCAAAACAAAAAGAATCACCCTGCCCTGCAACACATGAGCCGTTTGTATTTCCCCTGACGTTGAAACTAAAACCCAGACCCAGTCATGTTGGACTTTAAGGCTCTGACTAGGCTCTATGTCTGCTTTAAGGTAGAGAAGGTTGTGTCCCACCTCCTTTAAAAAATGTGACCATGAAACATGAAGTAACGTTACTGATTCGCCTCAGAGCTTTTCTGTAGCAACGAAGGCAATGAAGTAGCTAAATATGCTAGTGTACATTATCTGAGGCCACTTCACCTCGATAGCAGAAAGCAGAGGTATGATCACAATATCTCGTCTGAGATGTAATAGGGGTGTTCCCACATTTTCCAAATCACTCTCAGAAAGAGGATTTGTCTACCATTACCATGGAAAACGCCGGTTATGGCTCAGTGACACAATTCACACAAGGTATCATGGGGGCTAGGAATAATGTCAATAGACCGCTTCATCTTTGGCACTCTGTAAAAACTATTGTTAGTTTTAGATTGTTTCGCGCGCTTCATCATCAGTGTGTGTGCAGTGGTAGTAGCAGTACCTTAGTACAGCCTGATTATCATGGACTCGCACAAATAAGACCACTTGAAATTTTCACTCGCACACGATCAAAAAATAGTCGCATATGTGGCCATTTTGGTCGGCAACGAAAACGAAAACCAGAAACTTTTTAATCTTCTGAAACAGAAACATTTATTTGAAATAGTGGTAACCGGTTAATAATGTTATTTTTTCGTTCTATTATTTATTACAATAAATTAAAATATTTTCTGCTTCTAATAACTTCGGTGTGGAGTTTACTACAAGTCTCTGGATAATGTAGCGAAGTTACTGGTGGCAGATGGTGATATCTTGAAATGTGTGGTCTCCCTATTTTCAACCAGAGAAGGTAAATATGCCATGTACCATATAAATGTTGGCCTTAGACATCAACTTCATCAATGATTGATGGATAGGCTACCTGTAAAGAGAACTAACGTTAATGTTGAAAATAGCTAGCTAGCTCCAGTTAGGCTAATGTGTCCAGCATAGCCTATTAGCAAGCGTGTTAACTGTGGCGTTAAAATTACATAGCTTCTCATTTTTTCTGAAAACGTTTGTTTTTAGATGGGACGGCATCGCGAGAACTCAATGCAGCAGCATTTTTCGTTTGACCCGCAAACCACTAAGTCCATATGCAAAATTGAGGGATGCGGAGCTGACAAAGCTAGAAATCAAAGAGGCAATCTGCAGAGGCACATTCAAAGATAGCACCCGGACATCTTCAACGACAAAGCAACCCATGTCACCCAAAAGAGACCAGCTGATACAGCACAAACAACTTTGGACACTGTTGTTGTCAAAAAGCCCAAAGTAGTCCAAGTGCATTTCAATTATTTATTTGGGTAAGCTATTGAGCTATTAGGCTGTTGAGTAGCCTAAAATATTTTTGTTTTTGTTTATTTTGTTCGCATTTACAACCTGTCTTCATTCGTGTATACAGAAAAAATCTTTAATGCCAATGCAATGCGTTTTTGTAATGTTTTGTGTCATTAGCGATACTAAAGAGCAAAATATCTATCAATTGACATTTTTCCAAAAGTTATTGTCATGTCACACAGTAGCCCTACATGGAACGTTATTAATCGGTATTTCATTTGGTTCTAACCAGTTCACGAACGATAATTTTAAGGTGGAACACAAAACCAGAAACGTTAAAATACTAATTCTGCTCGGACCAAACCGATTGAAAAAAAATTTCTGGTTTGAAGACCATTATTCAGTTTTTGTCAGCTGATTCAACATTTTATTTTTTATTTTATTTACTTTTTTAACACTTTTTTTTCACTGTCACAGTTTTAGTGACTAAAATACCCACATAGAAGCATAGTGTTAGCATGATGCTGTGAGAAGTTGGTTGAATCCGAGGGAAAAATGTACACTGCTCTTTCAGTGTGATTGCACAGATTACTTGATGGCTACCCATATGATGTCACACTTGGCAGTCACCATGGTTACAAACAAGGTTGACCTGGCAAAAAAAATCTGGTTTGAAGCCCTGGCACATTCACCATTCAGTTTTTGTCAGTTGATTCAATGTTTTATTTACTTTAAAAAAAAAATTTTCCACCTAATGTGTAGGTTGTTTTACTATTTGGGAAGAAACCGGAGCACCCGGAGTAAACCTGCTCCCATATGGAGAGAACATGCAAACTGCACTGTGACACCTGCTGACTGAGAGTCAACAGTGCTAACGAGTGTTCCACTGTGTTTCCCTCAGATGCACTGTAAAAACTGTTACTTTGGTAAAACTTCATAAAAAATTAGGCAACATTTTCCAAGCAATTTTTAGAAGTTCGGGGAACTTCTGCAAATTTTGAGTTGGTTAAACTTACTAATATTAATTTTACTGTAAGTGAAAAAATGAGTAGAGCCTACAAGAAACAGTCAAGAGATTTGAGTTGATTTAACTTAATAATATGCATTATACTGTAAGTGAAAAAAATGAGTAGAGCTTACAAGAAAGTGTTTCAGAAATTGAGCATAAAAAATGTTAGCATAGAACCACATAAGATTTGATTAAATTAAATGAAATTTAAACAAAATAGTGTGGGATTTGCATGAAACTATACACTAACTTTACTTTTTTGATAAATTCTTCTGTTTTCAATTTAATCCTTCAAATACATCCTTCATGCACTCATGGAAAGATCTTCTGACTGAAAATATTCAGGCCATTTTTTTCAAGTCATATTCCCCATCTAGAGGTTCTATTTGTTATTTACTTATTTTTGGCAGTTTAATTGTGCCATCTACACACTGTCCGTCTTTCAGACTCTGAAATATTGTCTTTCACTCCTGGTTAGAGTCTATCTATCAAATATA
>JBBPCS010002788.1:0-13081 GCA_037974645.1 Hollardia meadi
TGTGTGTGTGTGTGTGTGTGTGTGTGTGTGTGTGTGTGTGTGTGTGTGTGTGTGTGTGTGTGTGTGTGTGTAGCAATGAATAATACTGCAAAAGAGCTTTTACATACACACTTGCACAGACCTGTGGACACATGCTAACAATGGCAGCTACACACACACACGCTACAATAATAGCAATAACAACAATGTGGCAAGAAAGTAATCAAAGAGATATGCCTGTATAGGGACAGTGAAGGCAACAGAGCCTGCTGTTTTGTGACGCGTTACCCCCAACACTGATTATGTGACTATTTTACCACAAACAAGCAAAAGACAACGTTTTTGCTTTATTTTAAGAATATGAAGTAAATATATATTGCACAATATAACGGCTTAAGAAAAATGACACAGTCCATGTTTAAATTGGTTCCCTGTAAGTTGCTTCACTTTGCTATTCATGCTGCCAGTGGGCTGGATTTTTCCCAGAAAAAAGGATGACTTGATTTACAAGCACCAAGGTGCAATATTATAACACCATCGCAGTTAACCTTCATAAATGATGAGGGCATTTTCTTCCTGTCAGTTTTCACTCTGAAAGACTTTCTGATCAGTATTATGATCCATGTCCAGTGTGACCCTGGTGGTGATAAACCAAATCAAACTGCAGTCTCATCCAGTGCACTGAAGTCCTTCTCTAAAATCCTTTTCAGAGCTGAGCCTTGCCAACGTAGTGAGTAGATCTGGGTCTTTCTGGGCCATGGTGGTGTGTGACATCAAAATGAGAGGCTGTTGCACTGTAGAAATCTTTATAGCTAAATCTTTATAGCCGTAAACAGCCTGGCTCCATCACTTACTGAATAGTAGCTCTCCAACACTTTATTATAATTTTTTTTTTTTTTTTTTACCATTTTTTGATACTCTGTTATGTTTGTCTAAAATAACTTTGTTCCTGCCACCTCAGCTAGCTGTGATTCTTCTCAGGTCAACATCCAAGTGCCTTACATCTATCTCTCCTGCCGTTTTCCTCGGCATACCGATACATCAAAACTCTCTCCTTGACTTTAAAATCAAGGAGAGAGTTGTTGTTTTAGATTACAACAGCTGTTCTGAATGCCTTGCTGCTCAATTTCATGATAAATTCAGTCACTTTTACTGAATGAGACCCCAATGTTTACTTCAAATGCCACTCCCATCTATTGGTGTTTGTATATTACTACAAATACACTTGGCTGAGACATTAACATATATACCCACACAGTGGCTGAAATAGGACAATGATACTTTTAGGGTTTAAAAGGTGTTTGAAAATAGCACTATTTTATTGTTGAATTTATTAAATTGAGGCGGTAGAAATGTATATTAGGCTTAAGAGGCATGCACATTATTTGACAGGCATCAGGAATTTATCTATTTTATGGAGAAAAAAATCTTGTTTTCCCTCCGATGTCCTTGAGCTACTCTGCTTCAAGGACATGAAGGGGTCCAGTCCAAGACAGACTCTTGACTCAGACTGAATTTGATGCTTTTATTCTCTTCTTTTACCTTTGTACCTATTCTCATTTTAATAATGCTATAACTATAACTATCTTTATTCTTTGTTTTTATCTTCTAGTTTGTTATTATCACTTTTGTTGCTGTTATAAGCAGAATCTGGACTTTCAGTGTTGTTAGATGCATCTTTCACCATAGAGCTTGGTGATCCGGCTGCCCTTACTAAATGTAAATTCATTCTCACACACCCACGCGCAGAAACAAATGAAGCTGCAGCACACAGTGAGAGAGTTAAGAGTGTGCATAAGTGCTACAAGGTCAGATTCAAAACTTAATCCTGCCTGACAGAGACCCAGAGGGAGAAAAGAAGGATCAGGAGACAAAGAAGAAAGTGCCAGATAAAGATGAAGATGAGAGAAAAGGGATGCAGATTTGAGAAGGGGAAAAGAGCAGGGGGCATAAATTGTGTGTGAAAGACAAAAAAGTTGTGGCAAAGAGAGAAGCAACAAAGGAGAAGGATGCTAATAAATGCATCAGAGAATTTAAGAGCAAGCCCTAAATGATCAAGAAGTTTAAAAATGTGTGTTCTTGTGTGTATTGAATTGTGCCCTTGGCTCTCTCTTTTCTCCTTCTGTCTTACCTACCCTCTTTATCTCTTTTAATCCTTTCTTCTTATCAGTGACCAAAACTCCCCTCATCATTCTTTCCACTTGTATCATTCTCTCCACTGCTGGTCTGCTTTCATTATCCTTCAGCACCTACAAATATACTATTATGTTTTTATACTGTTCTCTAACCCTATGGATAACTACCTTTACCCTAACAGTGCTATTTCCTTATTTCCATGTCACCGAAAAGGCTTTTACAGGCTTCTTGCTTTAAAACAAATGAGCTGTTTTGAAACATTAAAAAGTGAGCTGGGAACAGAATTTTCAGAGTTTTAGTGCTAGCATTAGCTGACCCTAGCTGGCTACAGCTGATAAACTTAGCTAACCAAAATCCATGGTCATCAATAGAAATGAGAAGCCTTTCATTAACTTCTCTGTAAAACTGATGATCTGTTTAAAAATTATTGGCAGTGCATATGTGCCATGTGACAAGAGAACGCTTGAAAGCCTCACCACCACCTCTTTTTCACCACAGTCATCATAATTGTTATTGCCGTCACTTTTATTATATTATCAGCACATTATCATCCTCTTTGTCCTTACCTCTATCCTCACCATTATTTCCTATCACCATCAGGATCATTGTTTCCATTCACCAACATCAGAATAGCTTTTGACTTTAGCATCAGTGCAGTTTAATCTTTTTTTTTTTTCAAGGAAAAAGCTGAGGTGAAAGACCGAAGGCAGGTAGGCAGGAGATGTTTTGAGATGTGTGTATCATGATGACAGGAAGGGAAAAATCACTGCGGCTCTATATGAGTAATCATCCTCTTCATCATCACCTCTCAAAGTCTCCTTTCTCAAAGGAGCGAGAGTGACGGAGAGATACAGTAGCGTGGGTCAGACTGAGAGCGGAAACAGTGTGAGGCCTTATTTAGAGCTGTCAGTCAAACCATTGTGGCGTAAACTATTCCCTTAAGGGGTTTCCAGAGGAGGAGATCAGGGGCTGTATGTAGGCCAGATCTGCCCCCTGCTGCATTCATATTACAGGAGAGTGATTGCAGAAATTCTTTAAAGTGGGATCAAATACAGGAGAGAAGAGAATGTGAGGCAGCTGGAGAAGTCACCTGGGGTTTACTGCTTAACTCTCCATTTTTGTATTTGTGATGTGAAAACACATATAAAAGGTACTTTCACATAGGAATCTTACATCTTCTGTCGCTGGTCAGACTACTGCAGGTGCAGCATCAGACAGGAGTAAGGAAGAAGAAGCAGAGGGGTTTCAATCACCCCCCCCACATTTAGGGAGAAAGTCTATGTACAGTCTCTAGGACATAAATGTAGTATTCACTGTGAATGACGTAACTAAACAATTTTGACTGTCTATTTATAAAGTTAGCCATGTTAAGCTTTGGGGATAACTCATAGACACTATAATTAGTGGACAGAGTTTCCTGGTCTGAAAAGTAAAGCCAATGCAGAAGTGCCTTAAACCTGCATTCTTTTTAATGGCCAGGAGAGGGCCAGCAAGAATCCACTGGATGCAAAAAAAAAAGTCTGATTGTATGTAAACTTATGAGAAAATTACCCTAATTCTCCCTTGATTTATTACCTCTGCAAACGGTTTCCAAATGAGTTTATTGTCTAAATTGCAGTTTCAAGTCTTCTCCAATACAGCATGATGATCATTTTGTTAATTATGGTCCCATTTAGAGTAAAATAGACAATAAAGCAGGGTTTGCTTTAGGGCGTGGCTACCTTGTCACTGTCATGGCTTGTCCTCAGGTTATCCATCAGATCCAATCAGGATAGAGACGTAGCAATGGCTACTCCCCCCAGTTCCATATCTCGTCCAAATATGATCGCTTCTGTCTCCAAAAAATCAAGATAGTGATGGCCATGATGCCAAACTCGAGGCTTCAAAACAGTGGGTTCACACTTTGTGAGCATGTCAGCATGCTGACATTAGCATTCAGCTCAAAGCACACCTGTGCTTTATTACAGCCTCATAGAGTCACTAGCATATCTGTAGACACTGTAGAGTCTTGTTATTTCATGACCTGGAGTGTGAGACTTTTTCCATTTAAACAAACACCCATTACCTTAACGCCCAAAGGAGTTCACACAATGCTGATTAAGTCCATCACCGCCAAATAAATCTCTCTGTATTTTACTGTATACCGAAGTTTTTAAACCGGTGTTGGTGGCGACTCTCCCATGCTGGCTCACCAGTAGCGATGTGTTTTTACCAAAGATTGGTTTTCCATTGCAGAAGAGGGGAGCAACCGTAGACAGAGTAGGCTAATATGGGCTACAGGCTACAGGAACTAAAAGTCTAAAACTATGTCAGATCCTATGGTGTCATAAGCGTGTCAACAGTGATTGTGTAATTTGACTGTCTCATCGACACCATCCACTGCGTCTATGGATAGTTCCATAGAAACATTCAAGGAAATGGCTGCGTTAATCTTTATCAGAGGTGGGGAGGTTGGGCTGTTTTCATTTCTCTATTTTGTGCCACCTCGTTTCCTCTCTCCTCCGAGGATGCACAGGTGTCTCCTTTGCTGAAGTCTTTTACATACCCATGACATAAAAGAAGCGTGGCATACAGCTGGATTATACAAACCATTGGTGGGGCAGGACTCTACAAATGTTCCTTTTATATTCATAATTTGCATCAGTTATTTAAGATGATCAAACGTGCGATCAAACTGCCCTTCACTGTTTGTGTAGCAAGGCGCTGCTCTAACCGCATTCCTTTGAAATTTCACCTTGATATTACTTATGTCAGGTTGTGCCATGTGTCCTCGACTCCTCCTCGTCTCCTCCGCTTGCATCTCAAGTGGGAGCGACTAAGACGTAGGGAGAGGAGGCGAGAGGAAAGAAATTGAGGATAAATAAACTGAGAAATGAGAAGAGGGGTATGTTGGAGCCTATAGCATCATAAGTATGTCGACAGTGTTTGTGTAATTACTCTCCCTGCTAGAAGGGGGAGACATAATTTCTGCACTGCAGGTTTAACGCACACTTTGTGTAAAATAGGTTAAATAGAGACTTTATACAGCAACGCTAATTCTTGGGCCCAATCGTAATCATAGGAGGATAAAGCACAAGCCTAAAATTCTTAGCACACATGATTAGGAGCATTAGAAACCCTCACAGAGAAAGAGGACTGAAGAAATAGGCCTATACAACATCTGAAATGAGGTTCTTAGTTCAAGAAACATGTGTGGAAAGACATCAATACTAATCACATACAAATAGGGTTTTTTTCACTGCATGGACAGCTGAACAGCTTATGCTGCTGATATCTGGATGCTGTTAATAAATGAGTCCACATACAGAGCAATCCACTTGGCTGCATCCACAAACAGTTTTTCCACTCAGGCATCAAAAGACAAAATGATGGATTCACCGGCTGAATGAAGAGCTGAGGCCCAAATACAAAGTTACCCGCTAAAAATGGAAAACAAGTCATTACAGTTCAGTTGGCACGTACAGTTCAGTTGTTCATTCCAACCTACTGCACTAACCTCCATTTAGTCTGCAGATAGTCACTGGGGTTTGGTGCAGGCAGCAACTGGAGGAGAGGACAGTATCACACTGGGAGTGACTCACACACACGCGCACGGTCACACACACACAGTAGAAAAACATTGCAAATTTTAGCATCCTCTGTTGACCCCCTCCTACATTGCCATTAGTCTTTAATGACACCTATATGTGGGGAGGGATTGAGGGCAGAAGAGTGAGAGGGTGTAATGAAGGAAGCAAGGAAGGGAATGAGGGAGCGAGAAACAAAGGGGAGATGATGACAATGAACAAGATAATGAAGTGTAGAATGAGGAAGAGACAAGATGAGTGCAGGGAGAGCCCGGGCGTTTAAAGATAAAGAGGGTGGCTGTGAAAGAGGGAAAACAAAGAGTGGACAGAGGGAGCAGATGACGGAGTAGCCCAGCAGACACGGAGTGAGGAGGCAGCACTGGGGTGTGGCCAGTCTGCTTCAGGACCAGACTTGCTAAATGGCAGTCCACTATGCCTGGTAATGAGGAAATCAATCACACACATACCCCCAGGGTCATTTATTTACAGACGAGCTTCCAAAATTGACTTTTACTGCAGATGAATTCTTCAGAAAATCCTGCAGAGAAGATGCAAGGTGGAGCCATTGCAGCCCAACATGAATTATAACTTACATTTACATTGTTGTCATTTTAGCACAGATGGTCATGCATTTCCAGCTTGGCTGCGATGCATTTCAGAGTTTTGTGCAAATGTGCAAAGGATAATGCTTCTGGGAGCACAGCTTGGTGCACGTGTGTAAATAATATATAGCTGCTACAGCAAAAACTGCTGGGCACTCTCCTGCACAGTCAGACAGTGTTAAGTCATTTTTTATGATGTTACTCTTATTTGGGAAGATACAAATACACAATTCCTGCTTTAGTGTTCATGCTTGCACAAACATATGTATAGTGTGTATAGTGTATGTGTATAGTAGTGAAACAGTCAGTAAGCAGTTTTTCCACAGCTGAGCAGTGGCTGCTGCTCTGTATGGGTGGGGCTACAGGACTGATGGCTCCTGCTTATACACAGAGATACAGTGTGCACAGCAAGAAGCACACGTGAAGTGTCATTAATTGACAATGTTGATTCAAAGTAGGGTTATCAGGTAACGCAGCACCTACTGTATATAATTGAATGAAATGAAATACAACAGCCATGCAATACATCCCATCTTGTGGATTGGTCAGTTTTTGTTGACACTGTGAGATCTGGTCATTTCAGGCTGTCGTCAATGTTGGATTGGACTCTATTATAATAAATTATGTCTACCCTGGTTACATATGTACATGATTGGGATTCAGCGTATGTGCATAAAAATGCGTTTCCTCATGTAACAGCAAACAAAAATGCAACGTTGATCACAAACAAACATATTACTTCTAGGATTTCTAACTTTTCTTAACATCTTTTCCAGTGTCAGCCCTGCAGGAAGGAAGGAATGTGACTTTATCATTCAAAAACAGATATGTAGTATTTTTCACAATTTTATACTGTAGAAAGATTTTTACTGAGTCAAGTTTTGACCCAAATTTAGCAGAATTTTTTTTACTGAAATTCCTGAAAATCTGCAAAATAAAATTTAAAAGAAATGTTTCCATCCATTGCCGTTTTGCAAATATTAGGAGTTTGGTCCCTTGAGATAAAGATTTGGTGCTAATTTGTGCTCATTCTTGCAGATGATATTAAAAGAGTGCCAGTAAGACAAATGATTGTTTTCATGTATCTGTTTTCTTTAATAAGGTTACAGTTCCCTCAATACTCCCGTCCATTTGGATCCGATGTTTTCGTCTGCCTTCGTTTACCTCATGATTTATCTGCTAAGTGTGCCTGCACTGCACTTTGTCGCATTTTTTTTATCCACCATTTCAGCCAACCCAAAAACTTTATTGCAGTATTTTGAGATGGTTGAGATGGAAAGTAACAGATCCTGGAAATCTTATTTTACTATCCTCCCGAAGGGATACATACGTATCACGATACAATGATTACAATTCAATATATTGTGGTATCGTAAGCAAGGCAATATATTGTTTCATAGGCCTGTGCTTTTTGCGTTTACACTAGATCT
Source organism: Hollardia meadi (assembly GCA_037974645.1). NCBI lineage: Eukaryota > Metazoa > Chordata > Actinopteri > Tetraodontiformes > Triacanthodidae > Hollardia > Hollardia meadi. The sequence continues at coordinate 7,714 of JBBPCS010002788.1, forward strand.
TTAAATTTTTTGTCTTAGCTGATGTCACATCGGAGTGGAAAAGTCAAAAGGCTAATATTAGGTTACAAAATCGTTATCTAGCGGTCAGGAGTTGAACGTAACACAAAATGAACCTCTACTACAAATCTTTGCATGTAAACCAGCTATTTTCAACCAGTGGGCCACAGAGGGAGAGTGGTAAAGCCAAATGGTTAGATTATTTGTATCTTTTTTTTTTTTACAAAGATAGTTATTTTTTATTTAAAGATGCTCAAGAATTAAAAGGCATAATTTCAATAACCTTTTGAAAAGACCCGGAAAAAGGTGTTGTGCCACTACTAGCTAACAGCTGCTACAGCTGGCTATAGTCACCTAGGATGCAGTAGCACAAAATAGTTTTAAAACTGAAAAAGTGATGTGGGAGACAACCTTGCAAAAGTAAAAGTTCCAATGTGTGTGGTTAAGAAATATGACCCTGACTACAATAAATTTAGATTCATAATGGCAGGCAGTGCTACTTAGCCAAAAGTTTCACCACATTCAACACTTTTTTTGATCACGTTTTATTTCGGAAGGTGGTCCTTAGACATTTGTTGACAATCAGAAATGGGCCTAAGTTACAAAAGTTTGAGAACCCCTGATGTAAACTATTAATTAAAAATCGATAAAATTCGCTGAACTCAGCGGCTCTACTCCCTCTGATGTCACTATGACTTTATTATTCTTCTCCCTCATGTTTAGATTGAACACATTGCAGATGCTGCTGAAGACCAGCAGAGATAAGGTCAATGTTTTTGGCATCACTGTGAAGCCTATATATACAGTAGCTTCAACTTCACAGTTAGTATGGATGTGAGATATTTGGTGCGAAATTGACCTGGTGTTCATCCACCTCCCGCATCAATACTCTGCAGCAGTGTCATGGAGAGACTGGATTATGGAGTCAGGACTGAAAAACTGAAAAATGTAATACCAAAAAACGTTGATGCTGAGGTTGTCTTACCTAATGACGTGTTAAAATGTTATTGACTACATTTTTGGGAATATGGATATGTAATGCGTATCATTACCATAAACGAAAAGGGGAATATCATGACAAGTGTCCTGGGAGGTTCTCTACCGGAGTTCTCTTTCTTTCACGCTCCTTTTCTCATTACTTGTACAGTCTCATTACAGTAAAAGGCTTAAAAAACACAATTTATATTCGTGCAATTCAGTCTCACTGGAGATGTGAGTGGCAGTGTCTTCGTCAGCACTTCCCCTACCCAGCCCTACTCACCATCATCACATGACTACTAGCTGAATGCAGTAGTATCAATATAGGAGACATGATTACGTCCCAGTTCCTCCTTAGTGACACATCATATCCTGTAAATACTGTTACACAAGACTCCAAACTAATAGCTTGCTATTTATGGACCTTTAATCAAATTATGTTTTAGCAGGAGTTATCAAAAAATCCTCCTCCTTCATGTTGGACCAGATATCTTATTCCTTCTACCTAGACGTAGGGGAATAGAAAGGCAAAATTAACATACTTCCTTATTAGGTTACACACAAATTAAAATTTGAACTGAAGCCAAACATACAGCAGCATGTATCTAGCACCATCAAGTGGATAATTCTAGTACAGCACGTTCAAGAAATGTGTGTGTGTGTGTGTGTGCGTGCGTGCGTGCGTGCGTGTGTGTGTGTGTGCAGGTTTATCCACGGCAGTGCGTCATGACTCCCTGTACTCGGGTCTGTCTGGGTTTAATGGAGCTCTGGGCTGCATGGCTGTTGGAGGACTCTTCTTCACCTTCAGCTGGAGGACTCACCTCTTTGCCATCGCCAACGGTGACACACGAGAATACACACACACAGAGTTGCTGTCCATTGTTCAAAGTGCACAATGACAGCGTTAGTGATCTAATAAGCAAGCTTTATCAGCATAATTTAAGTACAAACAGGCTTATATTAAAAGGAAACAGCACAAAATATATATAGAAATAATGCCGGCCACAAGTTCTCACGTCATTTTTTTTATTTATGTTTGCCTGTGCGCACTAAGGTAAGCTTAAGAATGGACAACACATACTACATTCTTACACCATATCATACTGTACATCATAGTGTTCACCCGTCTGCTGTATATATTTTGTCCCCCTAATATAGATTGTTTTGGGCAGAATAACAAGAACTATATGAACTATATTTTTTGGAGGAGTTAACTTGTATTTTGCAGGGATACAATAAAACAGACCATCCATATCCTTTCGCTTGTCATTATTGTTGTCGTGATGGTACTCGGCCACTGGAGGGCGACACAAACAAACAAACTGCGTTAATATGCTCTATCCATAATGCTGAAACCCTCAAATGCACCGCTGTGCATATCCTTTCAACAGGTCATTTTAACCTTATTAAATTGATTTACTTTATTTAATTACCCTTATTAGTTTTGATTCTACAAATTTTTCACATACAGCCGTAATAAATGGAGCCAATGGACTTAATGCATTTTAAAACCAAAGAAACTCATACCAATATATTCAACTCCAACTTTTTTAATTTTCAAAACTTTTTTTCTGGAGACTCACTCACTATCAGTCTCCAGTGCTTTCCCGTGTCAGCCTAACTGACCCTTTTCATGAGACCCTAGGTCCTGTGAAACCTTTTTTTTTTTTTTTTTTTAGAAATGCACTCAAACAAGGCTCATTTTGTTAGCTTCTAAAGAGAACACATTCTACATAGGACTCTGACGGGGTCACCTGATGTATGAAAGGCATCCCATTGTGAGTTTATGTAATTTGTGTGAACCCTTTGAGCAATCGTGATGTCACGCATCACTGGTGCTCTCAGTATATCACAAAGTAATTCCCCTGCTGAATGATTCACATGATTCACAGGAATGCAGAAAAACTGACAAAATTATGCACAACTCATCTGAAATTGCAGCTGGAGCACAATGTACTGTACATTAGTGCTGACCAGTTTGGCAGGGAGCTAATCTACACACATTAGCTAAATTGGTCTTTACTGGAGCTTCCAGTGTGTCTCCTATTAGGACAAACTGCAGCCAAACTCTGTTCCAGCAACCTGGAGAATGACACAGAGTGAGTGTGTCGAGGATGTGTTTAGCCTAATCTCTGCTTCTGTGCCCGCAGCCTTCCTCTCTGCATATGCTGACATCGCTCTGAGCAATCTGCTGGGAACTGTAAGTACACACACCTCAAGCCAAGTATGTGCGAAACCCTCAACATTTTTGTCCCATTTTTTTAAACCCAGGATGGTTCTTTTTTTAGTTTCAGATTTTCTTTGTTCTTTTTTTGTGTGTTCTCTGTAGAATTGCATTGTCGCAAAACAATATGAAGTTTCCAATTGGTGGGAACTAGATATGTTTAAGGCTGATGAAACAAATCATTAATGGCATTAGAGCAGCATTGCACTGAGTTGAAACTTTTTAGTCTGCTGTACTTGTGAAATATACAGTAGTTTATTGCTACATTGCTTCAGGGGTGTGCAAAATATTAAAAAAATGTTAAAAAAAAAAAGAAGCAGGATACAGACCCAGGGTGAAAATTTGCAAATAATTTTCCGTCACAAGGACTTTGTGATGTGTCAGCAGTAATGTAATTGCAGGAAAAGCTCAAGGGAAGCAGTTTTTCCTGAAAATAACAACAAAGCTTTCAAATTGTGTCTCACTTCTCATCTTGTATAGCCTCTTCAGTGTAACAGGAAGGTTGTTACTGAAACTGTCCGACTCACTCCACTCTCTATTCATTATTAAAAACCCTCTTTCCCTAGGTTGGCCTCCCAGCATGCAGTTGGGCAGCTACTCTCGCAGCCACACTGATGTTGCTGCTGACCGGCAGTTTAGCAGCGTACCGCATCCCTACTGGTCAAGTCATGGCCCCCGAACAGAATCTGCGCTGCCGTAGCCAATGGGAGGCTGGGAACACTACAGGAAGGGAGAGCACTGATGTGTGACTTTAGGACACATACACCGCGTACTGTATCAGTACCTCTCAGTTTTACATTACATTTTTTTACATTTTAGAACTTAAATATACTCACCTATTTCATCATAGGCTTACAAGTGACTGTAAAAAAAAAAGTAGCATGTGAAGACCTCAGTCAGCATTTTGTCCACAAGGTGGCAATGTATGTTCAGCAATTAAATGTTGGAAATGTGTATCATAAAGTTGTAATATAAGCCTCTGTATTCAAATGCAAACATTTCTATTAAATGAGTACAAATTTCAACCAGTTTTGGTCCATTATTTTGCAACCTGCCACCTTATTCCAGGGCTTCTGTCCAGTTTTTACTTGCCAAGACACATTGCAAAAACCGACAGATGGCAAATTTAAAGGGAAAGAAAACATGTTTTTAATAGGCATGAAATCAACAAGTCAATTCATTAAAATGTTAAAAGGACAGTTGAACTGTTCTCGTCGATAAAAACACAGGCTGAATTCATCAGCAGTTATTTTTTAAACCCATTCATTACCCTGCATAGACATAATAACTAGCACTCCACTGGACCTCATTGTAAAAACAGACTACATGTACCTCAGTGCAGGCAGACAGTGAGACAATGAGAACACACAGACGACAGGAAATGTGTTTCTGAAATGGTCAGCTGATTAGGCCAGGAAGTTAAAGGCCACAGTTTGAATCTAATTATTATTGTTGTTAAATTCTCTTAAATGAAAAAGTGAAGGTGTTAAAGTGTGGTTCATTATTAGACCTTTTTCACATTGCCTGTGTAGATTATTTTTATGTCAACAACATCTATATTCCCAGACACACGTCTGCACTCACACACAAACCACACACCCGAGTCAAATGTCAAAAAAATATTAAAGAATATTAAATATTAAAAGACTATTTAAAAGATTCTTTTCTTTTTTTTCATACAGGTCAAGTGCCACATTCTGCCACAACAATAGTTTTTGAATATTATTTTTATATCATGCATTTCTACTTCAGTGCCTTTTTTTTTGTCTACATTTGTCTGGGACTAAACTTATAAACTACCTCATAGACAATGGTGATGAGGTTGGTAAGAAGAAAGAAGTCTGTGATTGATCAAGCATGATAATAAAAAAAGAAAATATAAATATAAATACATGCACAAACAGTACTTGTGTCTTTTAAGCTGCATTACAAAATAATGAACATTCGGAGTTCTACATACTTTCAGTTGAAGATTTGATTGTGAGTGCTGTTGTGCTTCTTTTAGCATGTGTGTGTGTGTCTGTGTGTGTGTCTGCTTGAGTTACTTATGGGTCAGAATGAAGGCAGAATGACACAGCTGTCGTAATTGGTAAGTTTGCACACACACACACACACACACACACACACACACACACACACACACACACACACACACACACACACACACAC
>JBBPCS010002789.1:0-13079 GCA_037974645.1 Hollardia meadi
GTTATAGGCAACCTAGAAAGTCGGCGAATGGCTCATTTTTTAGGTGAAGTCACAACCCATGCACACATATATAACAACAACAATAATAAAAGTGATTAATACGTGTTAATTTCTTCAGAAAACTCCACAGTGCACCTTTAATTATATTTAATGCTCTGTTGAAACACAATCTTATAATAAACTTTTACTTTGTTTTTCCAGGTGGGTGTGAATCTGCCGGCTGGTGGTGGACCTGTAACCTGGAGGTCATGGCGTCACTCAGTCTGTCTCTGCTGGGCTTCAAGCAGCTGTCCGTCCACCTGGTGGACTGTTTGAAGACGCCGACAGTTCTGAGACCAGAGGCCTGTACCACCAAGCCAGGTAACTGTCTTATCCAGGTAACTTCAGGGAGGTTGGGAACGTGAAGTTATCCTCAGGTTAACTCCACGTTACCTTATAAAAGCTTTAACAAGGAAATGACCAGAACCAAAAGTGTTCAGGCAAGAAAAAACAAAAATAACATGGCAACCAACATTATTAGTCCTCTGACAATCAATAATCAATAGTGTAACCTTTCTGACTCACAGCTGACAGCAGCCTCTTCACATGTTTCTTGAGGGATCATAACTCCTCCATGGTAAATTGTTCCAGCTCATCAGATAGATTCTCAATAGGATTGAGATCTGGGCTTTAAGAGGCCTACTCCAGGACCTGGATTTTGGTGTCCTTCAAACAGTTTTGGACCGACTTGGATGTGTGCTTCAGGTCATTGTCTTGCTGGAAGACCCAACAGTGACCTAAAGTTCAGACAAACAGTCAAAATATCTGAAACTTCTGTTTTCAACACAAGTTTTTAATGCAGCACCAAATAACTTCTAGATCTAATCGAGCGACATCGATACTGCACAGAATCAACATTAAAGACTCATCCTTCAGCTAAAAAGTATAAATAATAGTTATTGGTAAGATTAATATTTTTTTATTAATAATAATAATATTATCATTGTTATAAAATTATTAATTAAATTATTGGAATTTAAACCCAGTCTCGTGAAAAATAAACACAAAAATGATGAAATAGTGCTTCATAACTATAAAAGTATTTGGAGTAGAGCTGTAGACATTAAATTCAACTAAAAAACAAATGAAAGTTCAAAGAAATTAAAAAGAAATTTTCTTTTTGCACAATGTGTAATTTGTTTTTGTTGTTCTAGTGGTGTCAGTTAGATTTAGTTCCATCAGAGCTGTAGAATATTAAATCGTCCATCTTTGCTCACTGCATCTGAGCCTTTTTTACCCTCATATGTACATAAACTGCAGGTTATATGAAATTCTTTTTAAAATAAAAAAATGTGACATTATCGGTTATCTTATCGGTATCGGCCATGAGAAGCAGGTAAATATCGGTTATTGGTATCGGCTGAAAAAAATCCATATCGTGCATCCCTAGTCACCACCACAACACTACAGGTCACACATGATCCGGCCGTATCAGGTTTTAATTACAGTCGCCACAATCAGGAAGGACAGTGTTAGGAAATGGGAGCAAATCACTGCAGCCAGACTCCAAAATGTGGAGACTGAAACCAGAAGGCTGTTGGAGGACATGAATGCTCACGGTTTGGGAATCTCTTGTCACTATAAGTTCACCGATCACTTATTGTAAGTGTCACATGCTGTATCCATTTTACACAATATCTTGCATGTGAAGCTGTATGACTTGTGTGTTACGAATCCACTGTCTTGCCCTCAGACTCATCAGACCAGGTGGAACCTCCGGGACTGAATGGGGGGCCGGTCTGTCCTGCAGCAGAGCGGAGCATCAAGGTGGAGCTACAAGAGCAGGAAGGCTGCTACGGCGACACCGGAGCAGAAAACTATTTCTTTAAAGAAGAAGCAGAGGCGTCCGAGTGCGACAACAAAGACTGGGAACAAACTAAAACCGAAGAAACAGATGAACCGAGAACGCTGTTAGTGATTCAGGAGGACGGCGGCTACTCAGACCGGGTGACGTGGCTCACACGGGACTACGAACCCTCAGAGTCCCTCAAAACGGCTGCGTCGAGTGATTCAGCACAACGTCTGGAGGAAGGAGACCCCACAGACGCAAAATCCCATAACGGCCGTTCAGACAGCGTCGCCACATCGGAACATGAGGCTGAAGAAGACGCTGAAGATGTAGAAGCCTCTGAGCTGGAAGACGAGGGTACATTTTTCCATAAAATGTCAAATTTATATGAGTTTGAACGGGGACTTCAATAGAAATGAGTTCAGATGAGGAGATGACATTGAGGTCTGTGATTGTTGTTGGGCTGGTATCAAACCTCAATACTTTGATACTGACTGAAGTGACTCATCTGTCTCTGAGGTCAAACTGTTTAAACCTTCGGTTCAGAATCATCTGTTGTTTTATCAGATAGACTCTGATTTAAATGTACAAAACTACACTGAAAACTAGAAAAGCTTATTTAAGCTAATAAAAAAATAAAAACAGCGAGAGCAAAGGTTAGCAGGTTTAACAAAAAAAAAAAATCTCTTTATTGATCACATTTGTTAACATTTTACAAATAAATGTACATTACAAATTATCATATTAACTGACCAATGTGTACATTAACAACAAGCATAAAACCTTGTCAATTAATATCAAATAAGGGGAAGCTAAATAAAAAATAAACAAAAATATAACAATAATTCAGATGAAATCAAACTGTACGAGGGAGATACAATCTTATACAAGTTGTATATCATTTTTATTCTCTTAATTATATTAATTTAATAAAATCCATTAATTCAGTTTATCATTTTTTATGCATAGTATTTTTCCAATTATTTGATATGTCATAATATCTTGGTAACGGAGTCAAAGAGATGCTGCAGTTCAACACAGAACAGACAGACATTCAGTGTTGTTTGAAGCAGTCTAGCCTTATGGATGTGATATGCAAGCTTAAGAATATTATCAGTACATTCTCATTTTCTCTTCTTTGTCTCTACTCTAGGCCATCTAAAGAAATAATACGTCAGTGTTATTGAATGATCTTGGACAGGAACTAATACCTACATCCCCTGAAACCATAAATATTAACTATTATTTTGTATTTCTCTCTCCCTCTTTTTTTTCTTCCACCCGTTCTGTGTCCTCGACCGACGAAAACGAAGCAGAGAACGAGCAGGAAGGTGCATCCGAATCCCGACAGCACTGCTGTGAGCATTGTGGGAAATCTTTCCCAAATAGGAGCAAAGTCATCAGACACCAGCATTACTACTGCAGGACAAGAGGGACGGCGAGCCAGCCGGAGTCAGAACAGACACGGCAGGAGACGTACTCGTGCAACAAATGCAGCCTGACATTCCAGACTAAACGCCACTTAAGACTGCATGTCCGCGGCCACGCAGAGAACGGGGAAAATGAGGGGGAAAAAAGATGTGAAGAGCCTCCACGCGAGAGACGTCACGCCTGCAAGCAGTGCAAGAAGAGGTTCTACCTGATGGCCACCCTGCGACAGCACCTGGTGATCCACACAGAGGAGAAACCTTACACCTGCGACGTGTGCGGGAAGCAGTTCAAACGAGAGGGCACTCTGAAGATGCACCAGCTGATCCATACAGGGGAGAAACCATTTAAATGCGAACAGTGTGGCAAGACCTGTGCCAGGAGGGGAGACCTCAAAGTCCACATGCTCAGCCACTCTGAGGAGAGACCCTACAGCTGCAGCCACTGCACGGCAAGCTTCAAACATCCGGCCAAACTGAAGCAGCACGAACGCTGCCACACGGGAGAGAAACCGTACCAATGCAAGTTCTGTCCGAAGCAGTTCAGACTCAAGATGTTGCTGACGGCGCACCAGCGCATCCACTCAGGACAGAAACCCTTCCAATGCCCCGCGTGTCCCAAGGCCTTCAGCAACGAGAACAACTTAAGGAAGCACAAGTTGATACACAGCGGGGAGAAACCACACCAATGCTCACACTGTGGCAAGAGCTTCCGGCTCCGGCAGCACCTGGTCTTCCACGAGCGCGTACACACGGGGGAGAAACCGTACAAGTGCGAAAAGTGCGGGAAAGGTTACTCTAATCCATCAGGGCTGAAAACACACCTGTCCACTCACCAGGAGAAACCACCTCACTGCTCCCTGTGCAAGCAGGACTTTGCTGAGCTCGCAGAGCTGGCGGGCCACCAGTGCCAAGGGATGGTAGAGAAACCACACCACTGCTCCCAGTGCGGCAGGGGCTTCTCCCGGCCTGCGACCTTGAAGAAACACATGCTGATCCACTTGGGGGTGAAACCCTATGAGTGTGAAGAGTGTGGGAAGAAATTCAACGACCCAAGTAACCTCAAGAAACACATACGAATTCACACCGGCGAGAGACCGTTTGTGTGTGAACACTGTAAGAGGGGCTTCAGGCTCCTGCAGCACCTCCAGGGACACCAGCTAACACACAAAAACAAAAAGTAGAGAATTTGGATCTGAGATTTCTGAGGTTAACACAGCAGGTGAAGCAAACAACTCATTGGCAAGACAATTCAAATTTTATTTATATAGCGCCAATTCACAACAAAAGTTCTCACGACTTTAAATTCTCACTTAACATGTAGAGTAGGTCTAGACCACACTCTTTATTATTAGTTGTTAATTGTTGTCAAGAAGGCAGCACCGTTTCTCCTGTATAGCATTCTATAGGATTAACAACACGCAGACCATCGTACTACGGTGTCAGTAAACTGTCCGGTTTATGAATCCGTTCCTTTGTTTTAGCAACATCACCTGGTTTAAATTCATTTCTGCACCGCTGTTTACTTTACACTGTGTGTCATCTAATGTTGTTATTCAGCTGTTAAAGATTTTCTGTTTAATGTTTAATTTTTCTTGCCCCACACTGATGTAAAAACAATACATTCACTAGTGTATTACTCTAGTGATGAAATAAATCCATGTCACAACCATTTTAAACTGTGTGTGTTTAAGTGTATAAATTAAGAGACAATTGAGTAAAATATTTAAATGTTAATAAGTTTTAATATTGATTATAGGTTAAATTGTTAAGAAATAAAGAAAAATCATCTTGAGAATAATTTCTATAAGTAAGTAAATAAGTTCTAACTGGCAGATGTTAGCATGCTAACACGCTATACTGAGATAGTGAACATTTAAAACATGTTCCTGCCAAACATCAGGATGTTCGCATTTAGCTCAAAGTGCAGTTGAGTGTACAACATATCGTGATGCCGTGTGAATATCGCGGAACTTTTAAGAACGTTTCGTGTGTCATTCAACGCCGTCTGCATTTTATGAGTGGAGTGCAACGCGTCATACCCTGAAAACCACGCCCACTGGAGGGGAAAACCATCGGTGCCACAACGTACAACCGACGCTAACAAAGTTCCTGTGAAAATGTACGAAATGCTTTGTAGCAGTTGTGTACTCGAACTACATGGTTATGTTAGGCAACAAAAACACTTGGTTACATTTAGGAAAACAAAATGGTTTAGGTTAAAAACACACCCTTTCACATTGTTTAACATATAACAATAACGGTTCTGGAAGAAAGCCTTCAAGGCTAACCTCTTGGATAAATCTTTTTACACTTTCACTTTTTATTACTTCAACCAGCTGTTTATTGACAGATTCGTATCCGGTCTCTCAGAGCTAAGCTAAGCTCCAGAAATTGCAGGATACAGCAGACTGCTAACAGCATGTTACATATAAAGAAAATGAAATAACTGTATGTATACCTGATAACAACAGATTCATATCGGGTCGCTCACAGCCAACTTTGTAGCAATATGTTCCTGAAAATGCAGAAAGGAACGATTCAGCTAACTGTTAGCACAGTCACCATCTGACAACGCGGTGAAACAAATTACTTTTCAACAAATCATCACAAAAACATTTGATATCGATATATTAATTGCACTCTATGAAGTGAGGTGACTTTTATCATGTGACCTTCATTTGTTTAGTCATGTGATCTACTGTCGCAATTTGGTTACATCTCCTGCGTCAAGTGGACGGCGTTAAATTACACGTGAAAAGCAAAAAAAATGTTTTTGCTGACATGCGAGATGACTTAATTTATGTTTGCGTGTTATTAATATGACATTGTGTGAGACCGGGCTGGTAAGTACAGCTTCAGTATGGTGGCTGGGAAGTGCAAAACAACATTACAAAGTGTTAAACACTTTTACAAAGCTTGACACAAATTTACATTTTGGATAACATTTTTACATTTTAGAAAACAAATTTACAAGATGCGAAACACTTTTACAAGCGCTGAGACAACTTTACAAACGACAAAATCTTACCGGAAAGGGAATGTACCAAATGCCGGAAGTGACCCGGTGACAAGTCCAAAACAAATAAGTGACCCGGAAGTGATTGAGTGAGCGGTCGATTAGTTTGTTTTGATGGTAAGACTGTACGGAGCGCGTTGTATCTTTTATATTATATATGTGTTGTGTCTTTATACGGAGTTTATGGTGACCGAATGATGTTTTGCCCGTTTTGTGGAAACCACTTGAGCCAGATAACGCGGTTTTGCTTTTCGTGTGGACGGTCTCTGGAGTTTTTAAAGGACAGGGACAGCCGGAAAATGTGTATCATAGCGCTAGTTATCTAAAGCCATTGTCAGACATGCAGTGAATAAAAGTGCAATCACAGTTACACTTTATTTTGCTACCCAGCCAATCTTTGCCTTAAGGAATAGAAACGCGTTTATATGCGTTGCTAGTTTTTATTATAGGCTTTCGATGATCCTAAACGCACACTTGCTATTGGTGATTGTTTGAGCTGCTGCTAACTTTCTATTTTGACACGGAACTCTGTTCATTCCAGCAGAACAACCATGCCCATCATATAAACAGTTCATGGAGTACAGAAGCTCAAAGTCAAAAGAACGACAGACTTTTAACTGTGGGCCGTCAGGACGTCAGGAAACACGTCCAGGTAAGTTGTCTTGGCCGTTCTATACAATTTTGCAACGCTATATATACTGTATATGTATATATGAAATTAATATCTTATCTTACTGTCTTTCTGTTATTTTACTAGATAAACATAGGATTGATGGTGCCACATGGAACTGATTTAAAACCTCAAGGAGGGAAAACACTGTCGATATTTACAGACGCGGAGGTAGCAGCACCTGATCTACTGAAACAAGCTGTCCAGAAAATGAGAACATCTAAGAAGGACATGGCTGAAGGACCATACGTCCTTTTGTATCCAGACTGCCCAGAGGTGGTCCATGTGCCTGGGTCAGAAAGGCCATTCAAATTGGCAGAATATAAAAAGGAAATGGGAGAGGCGTATTCCAGGTTCACTGTTTTCATTTGCCTAGAAACACACTTTAAAGGAGGTTTGTGGATCTCATAATTCAATATTTTTACATATTTACATACTCTACTGTAGCATACATAATAATGTGTTGAATTTTTTGTTTTTACTACAGTGGATGACACCTCAGACTCTGATTCTGAAATCACATCTAGGAGCACAGCTGACTTCAATCGGGCTGACACTGTGGTAAGTTAATTTTTAAATATGTTTTTTAATTTATTGGACATACATTTGATTTCAAGCATTAAATCTATGTTCTGGTCAATATTTTAGAAGAACCAAGGCTTGTTTTGATTATTTGTTAGTTACTATTACTATCAGAAACACTGACGGATAAATACTGTATGTGGTAAGGGAACAATAATGGAAGCTGTTGATAGTTGTATGCTTTTCCTCTCAGGTTTTTGAACCACAAAACCAAAGTACTCCCAAACACAAACCTGAAGATGAAGGGTAAGTACTAATTTTTACAAAAGAAGTAATTTTAAAAAAAAAGAAAATATCATACGTGTAATGTGATTTATAACAAAATAATCTCTTATTTATAAATCTTACGGTTCCCCCTACCTCTAAGTGTTACTCAAAACTCCATTATACCCTGTGTCATGAAGGTAATAATTTTTATCGTGTTTCAGAGATGCACCGGGGCATTCATCCACAATTCAACCTGGACAGGTATTGAGGCAGGTTGTGGCATGTGTTTCTTGTTGTTTCTTGCGTTCAGTGTTGTAATATCTGATACTGAGGATCTGGATCCGCCTGAAACAAATCCAGACAAGACTACTTGCTACAGGCAAGTAAAAAATGATAGTGACTCACTTAATTTAAATTTACTGATTACGTGGGAAAGAAATTTGTGTTTGTAAGATGTTTTAACATGGGAATGGGAATTTCCCAACAGTAAATACACAGACCTGTACGCACCATGTGTTGAGGAAGAGGAGGAGCTGGTTGCAGTCAATTTGAAGAAGACACAACACACAGCAATGTAAACTGACAGCTATTGACTGGCATTCCAGTTTTTTCTCTGTAATATTTCTGGTATTTAAACAGTTTTTATAAAAGTATGTGTCTGGAATATCCACTAATTAGGTCACTTTTTTGTCATTACATGGAGGAGATGAACATTACACTACCTGACATTATCGCCAACCTGTCACATCCTATTGATCATGAAAGAGTCAGCAGGGTCAACAGCTCAAGGACTAATGTTTGGGATGGAGCAGTCAGCGGTTTCAAACGTACAACATATTCTGAAACCTGTGACATGCTGGTAAAATTTACTGATGATGCTGGTGGTCCAAGACGAGAGTTTTTAACTGTACTAATGGAACATCGGAAAGACCGGCCCATTTTTGATGGACCAGAAGGACGTCGGTTCCTGGTCTACAATGCAAATGGTATGCATAGGGTTAGATGTGTACTATACTAATGGTTAATGATCATTAACCACATACATCACATGACGTATGCTTTGTTGCTTTAACTATTTTTCATCTCAATACATTACATGTTTTAATTTTGCGATATGAATTCGTTCACAGCTGTTGGGGAGGATGAGTGCTACCTGGCAGGGCAGATGATTGCGGTGTCACTTGTGCATGGAGGTCCGGGACCCCATTTCCTGTCAGAAGATCTTGTACATTATCTTGCGGGCCAGCCTTCGTTAAAAGCAACAGTTAATTCAATAACTGATGAAGAAATAGGGAAAGCTTTGCAAGAGGTGAGAATAGCATCAGGCTACGGTGTGGTAGGAGTATTACGTAGTTCCTGCAGTGTTTTGAAACGATCTTTACTTCCTTTATCAAATACACAGAATTGGCTTCATTTATTGTTTTGTGATGGTGTAAGATTACACCATGCTACGTATGTCATGGAATAAAAAAATAGGCAAGGAGATACAGTACATACAGTTATTGACTGGAGTGTTTATGTCCCTTTTTATGTTTTTCAGATTGAGAATGCTGCTTCAGTGGATGCTCTGCGAGAATGTACCATGAGACATGTGGCTGCTGTGGAAGAGAAGAAAAATCGTGTCGGACTACCTCCGATGGTATATTATTGACCGCAACTCATCTGTAGTTGACATGTAAGATCATATTTGTAATGATAAGAATTTTTAGTTTGAAATGCCTCACGGTCCCCCTCTTTGGTTTATACAAGCATGTATATCTGTTATACACAGTCAGTGAGTGGGTCAAATTTGTGCCTTAGTGTAATATAAGTGATGTCTGACTGTCCTTTCCCTGTGTTGTGCCACCCTGCCCTCCGTGTCATTCCAGTCTCGTGTTTCTGTGCGTAACTCTTGCACCTTGTACACTAACTTTGCCATTTTCAAAGCAAGACATGGGGCTGTTCTTTAAATCAGTAATGTTCAACACAAAACCATTTTTTTTAGGTGGATAGAAATTTTAGAGAATATTTAATAGTTTTCTTTAGGTAATTTAAATGTGATTGGCACTACACAGCAGTGAACCAATGTTTGTGTTCACTCACAGATTCTAAGATGGTGTTTCAGCCCTTCAGTTTCTGACCGCACTACAGCAACACCCTACTTTGCTGGCCCCTGTCCTGTGCCACTCTGAAACTGGAGAGACTCTTCAAACCTGACCTCAGTCCATCAGGGAGTAACAGGAGACTTAAAGAAAGTCAAACTTTGGGCTACTGGGCAGACTGGTTGAGAAAACACGTTGCCAAGATGTATCTGAACAGTTTTTGTTTGCAGAAGGCCAGACTGCTGTGTCTGTGGAGGATGTTTGGATGTAAACTGCAACTGGGCTGACTTCACTTCCCCCATCTGGATTGGAACCATTGCCAAGAATAGAGTTCCTGGATGACTCTCCATTCCCTATGGCAAATACATGTTCAAACACATTGAAATTGCCACTCCCAGATTCATACACTGTGTTTAAGTCACAAATGGACTTTGGACTGTTTATAAGCCATGTGACTGGATGACCCCTGCAGTTCAGACTCTGAAAAGGTTGTTTGCTCTTGTTGTTAAAGGTGTTTTTATAATATAAGGATGTGTGAGCATGTTTTTTCTCACTGGTAACATTTTGACCATTTTGTTTTAGACAAAATAAACAAAAGTATTTCAAGAAGTTTTGTTTTCTATACTTACAAAAATGTAATTAATAGTCATCACTTTGCTATAAGTATTATTTGATTAATTAATTTCACACTTAGAAACAAACATGCTGTGGGTGACATTCAGACAGTGTTCCAACTCACATTTCAGGGCTCACCACTGTCTGGTTTCATTGTTTGTCATGCTGCATTTTCCCTGCGATGGTTCCAATCGATTCTGGTACCTGTTCATCTGAAGAAAATATGCATGGGACAGCGAATGTTATGTTTACAAATAGAAATGCAGATATTGCCTCCTATATCACCTCTGTGATATATGATGTCATATGACATTTTCCCAATCCATTTTCAAATGTACATGATTTTCAGTCATGACAATATTTAATTCAATTCAAATCACAAGTCATCTCTTGGCTCTTAACGTATATAAAAAAAAAAGATCTTACTCATTCTAAAAAAATCGCAGAAAGAAAAGAAAAACCCCAATGAGCAAGACTTGGCCACTCCCCTTTGCTTGATTTATAGCCGAGCAGTTTCTTTTAGCTTCATGTACAGTTCTGATGCAGACTCCCAGTTCTCTGGCTTCTGTAGTTGATTGTGCTCCATAGCAAAGTCCAAGTACTCCTGCATGTTTGGGTCCCCACATGGAGCTATTGACAGGCTTGCCTCAGGAAAGCCATCCAATTCAGCTTGTTCAATTTCAAATCCACAGTCTCTGGAGCCAAATCTATGTGAAATAGAAGACAACAGCATTTATTTACATTTAAGCTAAAAATAAAAGAGAAACAAGGAAGTATCAATCTATCACCAATGTATTACCTGTGTGGTAAGCAGTACAGTTCATTGGGCACTCCTCCTGGACATGACTCTGTTCTGGAAGTGCGAATCCTGGGACTGCCTCACACACTCATCCGAGTCCTCCTGAATAACATCACCATAGCAAAATCTCAATGGGCACTGATGCTCATGACTCCCGTTAAAGTATCCGGCATCTCGGAGGTCTGCAAATAACTCCATCCAGAACTGAGACCTAAAGAAATGGATATAATCTCAAGTGATTACGTGCGTGTGTGTGTGTATAGATATACATAGTAGTTAATCTGTGATAGAACATGATTAAACATTAAAAATACAAATCAAATCAAAGTTAGTCATAATTAAATTACTTTAAGAAGGCCGCTTCCCTTCCCTTTCTAAATATGGAGAACTCAATACGCTGGTTATTCGTGGATGAGCCATACATGTGGCTGGACGCTCCAGAGTAGCAGTCACCCTGGTGGTGGCGTAGGGTACACTGAATTGCAGCCCTAATGCCGTTCTCCGTGCCGCGTCCTCAGTCTCATGGGGATGACACCGAGGTTTCGCACACGACAGGAAATTGTGAGCGATCACTGTTGGGTTATTACTTGTTGGTCCACATTCAAGCCACAGTACGCGAAAATCCATCTATGCATAGGGCCAAACCGAATGGCTTAAGTTGATCATAACCATCAGCATGCCACATATAGTTCGGTCCCATTGAGTGATAGGTTCTTCTTATAAACCTTCTGCGTGCTCTCCTCTTGCACCCTCGGGGGTTAAGCTCCCGGAGCAAATTCATCACATCACCTCTCTTCACTTGAAGATTGTACTTTTGTTTGAGTACCTGCCACATCGTTCGGTAGCCAAACAGTTCTCCAGGTCCACGAAGTTCCAACCTGATGGCGTCAATTATGACGTTTGGAGAGGAATAATCCTTTCTGCGGTACAACCCGGCTTGATTGAGTTTACTTTTAAGAGTCCGCAAGCTGATGTTTACACCGTGTAAACTTCACATCATGTCCACATCATACGAGTGGCCCTCATTAAAATATTGTACGCAATAATGCAGCATATCTGGTCCTTCCGTCTGGTTCGTGTCCTTCAAAAACTCCAGAGACCGTCCACACGAGGAGCAAAACCGCGTTACCTGTGGTTTCCACAAGAGGGGAAAAACATCATTCGGTCACCATAAACTCCGTATAAAGACACAACACACTCAGTATAAAAGATACACCGCGCTCCGTCAAAACAAACCAATTGACCGCTCACTCAATCACTTCCGGGTCACTTATTTGCTTTGGACTTGTCAGCTGGTCACTTCCGTTATTTGGTACATTCCCTTTCCGGTAATATTGTGTCATTTGTAAAGGTGCCTCAGCGCTCATAAAAGTGTTTCGCATCTTGTAAATTTGTTTTGTCCTTGGTAAAAGTGTTTTGCTTATGTAATTTTGTTTTATAAAATGTAAAAATGTTATCCAAGATGTCAATTTGTGTCAAGCTTTGTAAAAGTGTTTCACACTTTGTAATGTTGTTTTGCACTTCCCAGCCACGCTAGCACCGTTTGAGACTCCATCCGAACTACATTTCTTAAAGTCTTGTCCGACCGTGTCAGAAAATAAAAGTTTTCGTTTTTCCGGATGCCACAACTCAAAGGTGGAGTGAAAAACTGGCTGTCACAGAGAGTAGACAGACGCAATATTGTTTAAGTTACTTATTATTTTGAGTGTTTTCCTTTTTATCAATTGTCTTTTCTTCACTTAATTACTTAAGTGACATATAATAATTATATTATAGGAAAATAAGAACAACCCCAGGTTTCTTTTCAGCACTGTAGCCAGGCTGACAGAGAGTCATAGCTCTACTGAGCCG
>JBBPCS010002790.1:0-13079 GCA_037974645.1 Hollardia meadi
GTGTGTGTGTGTGTGTGTGTGTGTGTGTGTGTGTGTGTGTGTGTGTGTGTGTGTGTGTGTGTGTGTGTGTTGAAAGGCTAAATATGGAAACTCTAATAATGAAGCAACCTCTGTGAAATGATTTAACTGAGAGATTTATGAAATAAATACTCATCAATACATGGATATCTAAGCCAAAAGAGTCTAACTACATAGCCATCAGCAGCTGGAGAGTCTGTCTCTCCACTCCTCTCTTTTCCTTTCTGCTTGGCATTCCAATCCTCCTCCTCTTCCTCCTCATCTCATGAGCTGGATCTTAATTGCAGGTAATTAAAAAGCTCATGGCTTACTACGCGGGAGAAGTGCTTGCACCATATGTTTCAGCAGTAAAATACTAAAAGGCATTACACCGCTAAAGGCTAGCAGGGGTTACAGATGGTCGGCACTGGATGTCACTTCGTTAGCTCTCTGGTTCTTCCTCTCACTGAACTTGTCATGAGAATATCAAGAGATTTGGAACTGAATGGCCACTCTGTGAGCATGCAAATACACACACACCCACATGAAGTGCACATGCTGCTATCCGAGTGTTTCTTAAAGTATTTGAGGGATTGCTACAGTTGATATGCAGCAGAGGGCGACAGGGCTTGGAAATAATGGAGGAGCAAAGCAGTGTTGCTACAGAGCCACTGGCAGCGATGCTGGAGGGCTGGTTGATGAATAATGTCACACACTATAACTGTTACATGAGATGTATCCTTCTCATGTGATTTACAGATGTTTATGGTTCCTGTAAATTTTGTGGAAAATATGATGGAATCCTTATTAACTTTTTTTTTTTTTAGCTGTAGGGCCAAATAAGTTTATGCAAACCGACCTGAGTTGAATGTTAAGAGGGTGGGAGCCTCTTTAATGTGTGATTGTAAAGAGTTCTAACTAGAGAGGGAGCAGCAACTGAGAAAAAGCCCTACCACCACCCCATGTTTCATGCTAGGGATCAGTAAGAGTGGCATCACCAGACCTGAGGCAACAAGAGGGAATGGGCCATTGGCGGAGATCAAAGAATATAAAAAGCTAAAGTTACTGAGGGCCTTGCATGGTGGTGAGAAGCATTTTATAGTTGATATGGAATTTGACTTGGAGGCAGTCAAAATCATAGAGAACTAGAAAGATGTGGAACTTCATTGAGGCAATTGACTTTATTATCCCCTCCCACAGTTTGTCCAGCGGTTTTGGAGCATAGCACATGGCTTAAGTTGGCCTTGAAGGCCTTCTTCCAGAAAGGTTATTGTAGCACGTGACCTTTACAGAAACATTTTATCCACAACTAATTTGTTAAGTTCATTCAAGTAAGGAGTTGGACTTGAATCTCCACTTTTCTCAGAGAGCTTCACCGATCAGGCCCTCGGTTACTGGCCATCACTCATCTGTGACATTTGGCCCAGCATTATTTCCCTCATGTGGCAAACAAGAAGTATAGTTGCCTTTATGGATAATGTCACATTCACGTATTTTAATTCTGTGCTTCAAATGTAAAGTGTACCTTAGAGAAGCTGAGTATGGCTGAATATGTGTAGTATGTATCAGTGTATCCAGTGTATTTCACTTGAATTTATATACATGCTGATATTGCATTACAATACCAACTGACCATGTAGTTCGAATGGCACAGCTGTCAGTCTGAAACAGAGGCAGTCGCATGGTAAATGGCAAAAAAGTGGCAAATCATTTTTTTTGGTGTAACATGAACATTTATTCATACTCCAATTAATAACAGAGAGGCTTGTGGATGGAGGGGACAAAATGTGAAAGAGAGCTGCTGAGCCATCATCATTAAAGTGCCAAATGATGGAATCACCAATGAAGCACTTTGGTGATTCTGCTCTTTGGCTGAGAGTGATCCTATTGGGCAGCTATCAAGTTTGGATGTGTGTCATAGAATTGGTGCTGAAAAGATTGTTTCAATAGACAGACATGTATAGAAAGATAAAAATGTATCTTGTAAAACCCAAGCTTTAAAGTAGGACTAAAGAAGTTTAAAGTAGGCTTTTCGACCACCTCGTCACAAAACACTCTCATACACCAGACAAACATCGCCCTCTTGTGGTTCCACGTGTGTAGTACCGTTTAAGAACAACGACAGCTTCGCAGGGGAAAGAAAATCATTTATACTGGACAAGTGAAACAGGCGGCACAACGGAACCGCTAAAAAAAACAAAAACGCCCCTGTTTGAATGTTTTTAACATTTTTACTCAGTACTGCATGTTTTCGGCAACCATCGCCAGGAAACTCCACTGGGTTACGACCAAGAAGATCTATCAGAGAAGAGACGTTATTTGTGTGCAGCCTTCTCGAGGGATTGGGATAACGTTAATGTGCGACGCAGCGAGGCCGAATGTAACTCTAACTAACGAAGTTACCTTTAATGGTAGTCCGGTGTGCTAAGACGGAAGGATTTGTGTCTTTTGGCGCGGTATTTTTTCGTATCGCGAGCGCGAACAAAAATGGAGGAATAAGCTGTTGTTATGTTGTGTGGCGTATATGGACCTGTGTTTAGCTTAGACTGTGTGCGCTTTTCAAGGTGTTTCCAATATTACGGGCAGAGGAGAAACGGAAAGCGGTAGCGTTGAAGGACCGGGTCAGTGACGAGAGCCACCTAAGGACGAGAGTAAACTCACTCAGCTAAGAAAAAACGGATTTGGAGGAACACTTATTTCCAAGAAAGGGCACAACATGTCCCAAACTGTAACATTCATTGTGTGCACAATAAAAACAGGGTTTTTTGTCACGTGAAACGCCTCGCCTTCTGCCACTAGCAACATTAAATACGACCAGGAGTACCCGATACCACACAATGACCGACTCGGGGGATAAAGCAAGCGTTCCCAGCTCCTCCGGCCTCAGCAGCGGGGCCGGTCTGAGCTTCACCGCGGGCAGGGCACTCCCAGGCCGGGTCAGGAGTCTGTCCTCCCCCACTCCACCTGGAAGACTGACGTCCCTCAGAACCAGGGACCTGACACTGGGGGGAGCCCTCAAAAAACCTAAGGTAATGAATGACGCACCAAAGGGGTGAAAATAGGAATATGACTTTACTGTATAATATTAAAGCACTGAGAGACCGGACACCAGAAACTTAATGTGAAAATTAACAAAAGTTTACATGTAGAATAATCAAAATGTCTTACAGTATCAAATGAATTTAAAGTTAAGGGCTTCCCCTAGACCCCAGATCCATTTTGAACTGGATATAGAGCGAACCAAACTTTCAAAATTCCCTCGCGGGGTGATTATTTGAACTATCCCATTAAAAAGACTTGTTTAGCAAGTCTGTCGTCGGTATGTTAATTAAGCTGTTCCACAGTTAGGACATGTCGCCTTTTTGTCTTGACTGGCAGTTGAGGGCCATTTTTTGTATGAACCCAAAAACAATACATAACACAAACCTGTTATGGACTGATAATAATCAACTTTGTTTCTATAGCACAGTTCATGCATAAATGCAATATAAAGTGCTTATATTACTTGCATTCATTGTGTTATTACATTAGTAATAGTAATTAATTATTCTTTGATAGTGGATTAAAACGATAATGTGACACATCTATTTACACTTAGAGTGAACATGTTTCCTTCCATCAGTTCAGGGGTCAGGGTCAACTTCAGGGTCTCAGTAAGCAACTCATTTGGTTTGATTGGGGTTTTTTTAAGGCAGGTTCTAATAGGAGGGTCACAAGTAATACAATTATTCTGCTTGTTATAAAGAAAAATCAGTATCATCACTAAGTAACATGAAAAATAGGGCTCATAGCCCTGTAAGAATTTATAGCATATTTAATACACTATGTTTTTGCAGCATCTTTATCCCAACAAATAAATTCTGTTTCTTTCTTTCCAAAGAAAACGTTTGAACCAAACATCCACGCTGTGAGGAAAAGCAAAGATGAGTGAGTGACACTCAATACAATCATTTCTGTCTCCTGTTTAATAATGAGAGTTTTAAGCATTGCATATTAATGTGCCGTCAGTATGTTGTGTTTAAAGATGATACACAACTTGTCCAATTTCCCAGGTTAAAGGAAGAGGTCCATGTGGCTCCAAAAAAGGAGAGAAGAGAGAGGGATGGGAGGAGGAGAGAGAACAGAGGGGGGAGGCGGAGAGAGAGGCCTCAGACCATCCAATCCCACTCCATCTTTGAACAGGGTCCTGCCGACACTGTACACAAAACAGGTGCACTTCTTCAATTGTCATTCCTTTTCAGTGGAAGTAAAGCGTACGCATCAGAGGTTCAGTTACAGGTGCACTTCTTCCCTCACAACTCACACATCTCTCTGTTCAGGCTGGCGTGGTGCTACAGACCTTCATGACTCCACCGCCTCTCCTGTGTGTAACCTGGTGAAGAAAGAGAGGAAAGAGTCAGAGGAGGATGAAGATGGGATACTCTGTAAGCTACAGAGGGATGATGTAAGTACTTCCTGCTCCCTGCTATACTTCACAAAGTGAGTGAAGCCTAGTTTTAGTTACAGCCAACAGTGAAATTCCAACACTCAACTGACCAGTGGTCTAACTTCATCACCCAGTCAAAAATCACAGACTTTTGTTTTTATAGTGCTGGCCCATATGAACACTGAAACTGTTTTTTCTTGCTTAGCATCCCTTTCTAATGTGCTTCTAGTGTAATTAATGGTGGACAAAACCTACAGTCCTCTTCCTGTAAGATGCATTCAAATGTTTATCTGAAGTTAATATTGTGTATGTAGATGTCTTCCACAGTAATGGTACTGGCCCACTGCATGCAACCATTACGCATAAATTCACCTCCGCCCTGCCGCACTGGGTTAGATTATTAGCTACTGCTTTGGTATTTCCTGGTTGTACACATAGCTGTTCAGAAAGTCGGCGGTGCTGCAAGTTTTTCAAGCTCTCCGTCGCACTGCCAGTTCGCCAGGTATCCTAACATGCTTTGAACAGCTAATCAGCAGATTGATCATGCAGATTTTTTTCTCGCCAGTTCATGCAGTGGGCCAGTACCGTATAACTTTTTGAACAATTTCCCTCTTTGTGTTACTATTCCTCCACTGTCTGAGGAAACACAAAGAATTGGCCTCATATAAACTGTTGAATCCTATTTTGAATGAAACAAGAACTGTCAGATAATAACTCAACACTGAATATCCTCTGTGGTTATTCGTTCTATGACATCAGCTTTTTCTCCCTTTTTAACTTTATCAGCAACACAGTAATTCAAACAGGAACTTAAACATCACAACCCTACAGCGCCCCACAATGGTCGGAGGACGCCATCATACAACTCCAAGTCTCCCTGGCATGCACGTCTTTGATGGAGACTTGAATAACAGGGTCACTGTCATTACAGAGTACATTAATTTCTGAATAAATAACACAATAACTGTCAAAATAACATTTACGATCTAATTTTCTTTCGATCAGTCAATTTACTGTTGCAGCTCTACAATATACAGTATATGGATAAACAGTAAGGACGTACAAACAACTTAAGATATAAAACTAATCAGGTAAGCTATGCAGATACACAAATGAGAAATTAAGGACGAAGTAACAACAGACTTGGCAGTACAATTAAACAGAAGCTGTATTAAAGCAAACAGACTAAACAGAATCGGATTCAAGAATTTGAGGACATTAAAATAACAACAGGAGAGTGGACAGTTAATAATAACAACAAACTTCATTTATATAGCACCTTTCTTAATGTTACAAAGTGCTTAACAAAAGAATTAAAACCAGACAAATGTGAATAGAATAAATAAAATAAATTAAAAAGAAAATAAGAACAGTATAACTAAAACAAATGTCAACCATTTCCAAAGGCAAGAAGAAAGGTTTTAAGTTGGTTCCTTTTTATTGTTTGTTGTTTATTGTTGTTGTTATTGTTTTGGTTTATTGTGATTAATCTGCAAGCAGAAAGCTGGTGTTACACATTGTTTAGCTGCACAGCATTAGTTTGTAATAACTGAACCAGTGACTGGTCAGTCAGTGAGATTTATTTCATATTATCAACCATAATAATACTTTCATCTCTTCATTGGTCATTACCAATATTATATGTTGCATCCACAGTTCATAGATGATCCAGGTCTGAGGAATGATGACAAGCTAAAACCCATCCAGCTGCCTCTGAGTCAGTCCAGCAGCCTCAGCAAGAGTCAAACACTGACGACCACCACGACATGTGAGAAAACTACTACCTCTGACAACTCCTGCTACTACTGTCTCACCGCTAATGGTGTCACATTACATGACAGTTAACTGTTAAGGAGCTCACTTCAGTTAGCATGCTCACGTTGGGATGTTAACCATCTCTTGCAGCAATGAGCATTTTTGCTCTGCCGCGTGGCTCTGTTCATGTGATGCACTGAAACAACTTTTAGCAACACAGACTGACGCTGAGCTTGTGTTCAAGTGTTGTGGTTGTCGTGTTGGCAGGTCCAGAGAACTCTCCTCTGTTCAGACCTCCATCCTGTGGAGCTCAGAGTAGAGCATGCCACAGCAGGACAGAGCCGCCTAAACCAGAGCAGCCGGCCCTGGTCGAAATGCTGCAGGATCTCAGCCTGTCTGGCAGAGAGGAGCTCTTCTTCATGCAGTTACCTGACTGTATGCCAGGCAGAGCATCTGGACAGAAGCTCGACCCCGCTATTGGATCTACAGCAGATAGACCTGCCAGGAAGGAAGGCAAGCTTGGAGACAAGATTCCTGCACATCTACAAGCACAAGTGAGTTAATAGAATAAACACTAAATCGGTCATGTTGCCATGGCAATATGTCTGCATATGCTTTTCGGCATAATTGCAAGTGTTCAATACATACAAATAATAAAAATGGACTCTGAATTGTATCATGTTTCAAGGTGTCCATAGTAGCTGCCAGTCCAAGCCTTTTTATGTCCTTTCTGCATCTTTATGTGTGCACACGTTAAACACATTACATGTTCTTATTGTGTGAATTCAGTGGCTCCCCTGTTCTTTGTGTTATTACTGACCCTCTCAGGAAGCCTTTATCAACTGTTATCTGTGAATTACTGAATTATGCATCAGTCATGACGATTTTTACTGCATACAGTACATTCACTTAAACATAAATTCTCTCCATGCCCCTCTAATACAATGGAGGATGTTATTTTGTTTGTGGTTCTTGGCACTAAAGTGCATTCAGTGACTTTTTCAACAAGAAAACAACTGTTTTTATATTTACTGTGGCATTTTTCAATTGGCCTTTCCAATCCAAGATGCAAAGATCATCCAGTTCTTAAGAGGTCGTGTATTTCTGCCTCTCCTCAGGAGGCTGTGGAGGCCTGTCCTGTGCTGTCACAATTCCCAGAAGGATTTTTGGGTAAACTGCAGATCAGGAAGTCAGGAAAGGTGGAGCTGAAGTTGGGTGACATCGTCATGGATGTCTCTGAGGGAGCTGCATTCTCCTTCCTGCAGGTACTGTTAGTGTCTGTATGTGTCATATTATAATGTATTATTACAGGCAGAGTGAGCTGTTAGGTTCACAAAAAGTCACTATGAGCAGATATGTCAAAAATAGATTTCAATTATTGCATTTCTCCTAATCTCTCTGTGACTCAAATATCTCACTTTGCTTGTGAACATTGGGCACTCACACATAAAGTGGCAGGACTGTGGAGTTTTAATAATGTATTGTGCATGGCTTGTTCTGGAAACAATTCTTAAAAACAGTCAGTTCTGACTCAAGTCTCAAGACTTAATTATGTGGGAGTTAGAGTTACAGTATGAGTCTAATAAATAGATAAATAAAATAAATGAGATGAATCTAACAATAAAACATGAAAGAATTGAGCATATAGATAAAATAGAATAGAAATATAGAAATTAATTCTCATGGTGAGAGGAACTTCTAATGAGGCAGATTCCACTAAAGTGGCCAGTGAGTGTTATTTTTGTGAATACTGTTTTAAAAAATATTCCTTTTAGGGAAGTAATAATTGAACCGTATGAACCATGCACCAAAATTGTGGAATTGAACCGTATAACTGCAGCACTATTGCAAAAGCA
Organism: Hollardia meadi; assembly: GCA_037974645.1. Lineage (NCBI taxonomy): Eukaryota > Metazoa > Chordata > Actinopteri > Tetraodontiformes > Triacanthodidae > Hollardia > Hollardia meadi. The sequence continues at coordinate 8,035 of JBBPCS010002790.1, forward strand.
GATTATCAGAACTGTTTCAAACTGTGGAACCAAAAAACCTGAATCAATATGTGTCACTATAGAAGCCATCTCTCCTTCCTCCTGCAGCAACTGGTGTCTGTGCGTCTCTCTGATGGTCGGACTGGAGACATGATGGTGTTAGGAAACGTCCACCACAAGCTGGTATTATCTCCTGACTTCCAAGCTTTACTGAGACAAGCTGGAGCACAGCAGCAACAAGGACCCCGATAGTCTCTCTCATCTACTGTACACAAAGTTCCAGACCTGGACACGAGTAACAGTTTGTTTCAGTTTTGGAGGATTACTGATCGGATGGGAGGTGTTTAGTAACACATCACTTTTGGGGGTAAATGTCAGGTAGTTTGATGTCTGTTCTCTATACCTCTGCTTTGAGATTTTAAAGGCAGCTATGCAGGTTACACTCAGTAGCAGGTAGTTGTTTTTTTTAACTTGAGAATCCTGTGATTGCAAAATCTGAATGATCTGTTTTGCTCTCTGGTGTTAAGACAATGCTAGAGGAGCCACATTTTTTTGGAAAGATGGTATCTGGCCTTCTGATCTACAAAGATGCAGTTATATATTGTTACCTGAGCACTGATTACCTATTTTCAGAGGAACCATCTCCTCCCTGTTATCATGGGACTTTGGTCCAACAATGACTGAGTCACAGTATTTTTTTTTAACTTGTAGGTGCTTTGATAACTGAACTTTCATATTTCTGAGTATAACAGACGTAGACGAAATGTTTTGTGTTCCTGGACTTTCCCAGATTACTCAACCAGTTACTGCACTGATGTACACCTGGAATTGGCTTTTGTAGTATTTGGCAAACTTAGATCTAGTAGTTTTTAATATGTTGTCTTTTGTGCACCTGAACGTTTTTGCTACCTCAGCGCTATTTATTTTTTCGCATCTCTTATGCATCAGCTTCACAGAGCAACTTGACAGCAGCTGTATATACAGACGTTGCTGACCTCCAGTGTTGTCACAATAGAAGAGTGATGTAAACGTTTTCACAGACCACATTCTCTTCAGTACACTTGCTGGAAGCCCTTTTAAATCATCTATTTTCAGGAAAATTTCAGTCTGGCTTTCAAAACAATTACATTAGAGAGTGTCGAATGACCTCATAATGAAATCACATGTAAGTGAATGCTCTGTTTTCATTTTGCTGGCTGCTGGAAGTGCAGCTCTTGGTGCAGTAGATCATGTCATCCTGATAAACAGACTTCAGCAGTGGGTTGGTGTATAAAGCTATTTCCATCCTGTGTGCAGCCTCAGGTCCTCAGACATGAACCTGTTGGCTGTTCCTGCATCTAGATTAGAGACTAGAGGAGACTGTGTCTTTGCTGTCAGCTCTGCAGTGGCTAGTTTTTATTAGCTCAGGCTCGCCTTATCACCATTCTTTACATCACTTCTGAAAACTTTTAGTAAATAATATACCAATAACTTTTGTCTTTTACGTTGATATCTTAGTTTTATGCACCGTCTATTGTAGTGTTAAATTGTGTGTTTTATTGTTTTTGTAATGCCTGTTTTTATACATTTTTACTATATTAGTCTGTTTTTCATTTCAGAACTTGTTTTGTTTACATGTGTACTTTTAAAAATTTTGAGATGCTATACAAATAAACTTATTAAACTATTAGTAAGTGTACTCAGGTGTGTTCAGTACACCCCTTTACCATTGTTGATTGCAAATAATGGTGCAACAGATGTAAACCAGAAGAGGTTCATAAAGCTTGGTGTCAATTACTCTTTAGTAAAAATGCTCTAACTGTACAATATAGATGAACTCTTTCATGTTTTAACCAAAGTAAAAACAGTAACACTTCAGGCAACATAAAAGGCCATTTTGTAGAAAGAAAAATGTTTATTCAGTAAATGCACAATACAAAGAAAACAAGACATAATAAATGCTGCCTGAATATGGTGGCTCTAAATGCACTCTACAAGCAAAACTCAATACTGAAAGTATGTTGGGAAAGAATCTGGATTTTGGGATTATTTAACTGACAATGGCTGAACTTCCTCAAACATAACGGAAGGTTGTTTCTGTTAATTATGATAATGATGTTAATTCTGAGGGGTAATTTTATTATGAACCAGAACAGGTTTTTACAACTGTTCAAAGAACAAAAAGCATCTCGTATAAAGCTCGAGTGGAACAAAGCATAATTTGGATCTTCTGGTGTTTAAAATACAAAATGTCACAATGCCACAAAAGACAAATAGTGGGATTTCACAGTTTGAGGTTGCGACAAGCTTATGCTACAGTAATAACAGCGAGGAGAAAAAGAGTTCAGTCAGTTTGTAATGATGGGAACCATGGTACCATCTGATCTTAACAGGAAGTACTTTCTTTGCAACCAATGCCACTTTTCTCAGAGTAGAAACTTACTGAGGCTGCCTATTGATTGCACACTTCCAGGTGACACACTCCATAAAGGACAGGCTGCTGTTATTCTAGATTTCTAAACTACAGTGACCAGCTTTGTTGGTTTGTGTCTTTCCATGGATTTGTTGACGAGACAAATACAGAATAACACCTGCTTTATTCATTACAGGTATACTCTATATGACCTAACAAAGATGGAAAAGTGTTGTTTTAGGGACGGCAACAAAAACCTTCATATTCCCCTCAAGTACATGAAACATTTTAAGCACTGCAGACTGAAAAGTATAAACAGTATGTGTGCTTTCTATAATAACTGTAATGCCTCACTGAAATGTCTTAGTCTCTGAAATCATTACATTCCACCAAGTAACTCTCTTTCTTAGCCTGGAACAATCCCACACTACATAATTTCGAACGATTCAACTACCCAATCAAATCCAGGATGTGTATTTGTACAGAGGGTGACAAAAGACTCACACTGTGCCCTGTAAAAATCCTGCTTTCAGGGTTTATATGGTGTCATTTTTTTCCTGAACAGAGGTATTAATGGGGTAAAATGATCTTTATCTGTCTGAATGCTGTAAAAGCTTTGCCCTTTTGAACCCAAGAAGCACTGATGACAACTTTGACTTTCAAGTAAAGAGGAAAAACAAAGCAGATCACAGCGCTGGGTTTTCAGAACTCTTCAGTTGTCTTGAAGACACTTTTTTCCCTCAAGACTCAGTAGATAAACACATCTTAGACAGTTTTTTTAGAGCCACTTTTCGTTGTCTTCCTGGTTGTTTTGGACTTTCCTGTGGCGGTGGTCTTCTTCACTACCTTAGCTTTAGCCTTCTTTGTTGCTTTCTTCACTGCTGGCCTTTTAGCAGCAGGTTTTTTCTTGGTAGACAATGTCTGCTCTCGGATCAGGTCTTCTCGTCCAATCTCCACCATGTGATCCTCCCACGACTTCATCTCATTCTTGTAACGAATTTTGTCGTCCTCAGCCAGCTGTGTATAGACCTGAGATGTGAAACAAACAGATGAGAATACTGAACAATAATGAATTCCCATGTGTGCAGTGGTATACAGGCCTTATAACTAAGATTAAACAATATGTAATAATTGTGAGGCCAACCTGTTTCTGATGACTGAACAGATTCCTCCAGTCTTCCAACAGTGACTTCATCTTTGCCTGAAGGAAAAACAGCAGCAGAAACATATCAGTGACTACTGTGCCAAGCCAGGGAAATTCTCTTTTTGCAATACAAGCACAGAAACACGTGTCCAAAAATCTAACTATAAGGGAAGGAATCTGTGTCTGTCCTTCGATTTTCTTGACCACCGTCATCTGATCACTTCACACTTGGCGGGTGTATTGCTGAGGACCCAAAGAAGTGCAGGGTCGAGTGTGAAGCAGTTTGGATGAGCGGTTCTCTAAAAAGAGAAAACATCGGCCTGCATGCGCAAGCTTAAAGCAACAAGCAGTGACTGGTGCCCTCCCCTCCCTCAACACCTCCTCACACATCCAGTTTGCTGACAGTGAAAGCGTGGAGCGTGACTAATGCGTTAACTTGGTTAAGATTTGAGCCTGGAGGTGGAAAATAGTGCTGTTGTTTTTATTCAACCTTTATTTAAAGGCATACTATGCAGGATTTGTCAGATGTTATTTGTAACAGTATTGAATGAGAGAGAGCAGCGGTGGTGGAGCGAGCTATTGAGTGAATGAAGAGGGACATGCATTAGAAAGAACAAAGCTGGGAATCGGACAAATTAAACGGTATTTTGAATTAGCGTCAGCTAATTTGAGTTTTAATGTTAACTTTAGCATAACCCTACAGTTTTTCACTGTATGTTAAGCAGGGCTCCAGATGGCGACTAAAATGGTCGCCAATGCGACTAACTTTTTAAAAATTTATTATTTACTTATTTTTTCTGCCAGTCGCCATTGGCCACCGTTACCCACAAGCAAAAAACAAAACAAAAACAATTATAGAAATGGCCATACGTCTTGTTTGTGTACTGAGCTATCTTCTCTTGCGCCTGCGTTTACCTGCCCTATCGTGTTAACTCCTGTACGGTTTCCAATACATAAACTTCTCTGCTCTCCTCTCCTGCAGTGGTTGAAGTGTCGGCTGTACACATGAACAGAAACAGTGGCTGACGATGGGTTAACGTCAACGCTTATCGGGTTGAAAATGTGAAGTGTTAATCAACGGTGTTTAATTTAGTTCGATATAGTTTAGTTTGAAGGAGTTTGAATTTAGACGTTGGATAGCTGCTGCGTAACTGCGGAGGCTAATTAGCTAACGTTAGTCAGCTAGCACGAAAAAGAAACGCGCAAAAGAAAAATATCTGACTTTTTCTCACGCCCTGCCCGTCCAAACCCAGCCTCCCATCAGATGCTGACGATGTCTAGAAAAAAGTGTGTGTGTGTGGGGAGGGGGGGGGATTGATGGTAATGATTGCAGTATATTGAACGTTGCACATACTGTGTATTAGAGTGTGGATACCCGACCGGGTTCGGATAAGAATTTAGATGTAATGTTTGGGTTCGGTTCTGTTATTTACGTGACAACGCATGAACGCATCACAGGCTATTTGTTACATTCAGGCAGACCGCGGCAAATATTCAGCCTAAACCAGGGAGAATGGAGGACGTCAAACA
>JBBPCS010002791.1:0-13078 GCA_037974645.1 Hollardia meadi
TGTAGACTGCAGGGGCCGGGGATCGAACCACCGACTTTCCGATCACTGGGCGACCACTCTACCACCTGAGCCACAGACGCCCCAGACGCATATATTGGTAGTTGGTATGGGCATGGGTCTTGATTACTGACTCATTAGTTTGGTGTGCTTTTTTTCTCTCTCCTCCACCATCAGGTCAACCAAACACAGTTCAGAAGCCAAGACGATTGACTGACGAGTTATTTCTTGTATCTGTGTCACTGCCCATTTAGGAGACAAGTGGCAGGTTCTGAGTCTATTTATTCTTATGGGAGAACTGAAGACCTGTAGCAAGTATATTAAGCTAGAAGATAAAAACGAGCCGCAAAATAAAGCGCAAACAGAAGTATACCATTTCAGACCATTAGCATAGTTTGTAATGTGGTATTTGTCCCATCTACCATCTTTGGGTCAACTTTGTTTATGACCAAATACGGGTAAAACTAATGACATTCCCATACTCAGTGCAGATTAGCTGATGTTAACATACTAAACTAATATGGAAAACATGGTCAATATTATACCGGTTAAACAACCACAAATTAGCATCGTCATTGTGAGCATGTCAGCTGGCTGATGTTAGGATTTAGCTAAAAACACCACCGTGCATAAGTACAGTTTTTCCTCATGGGTGCTGATTGACTGAAATATCCAGGTTTTGGGAGAGGGTCACCAGGATAGGTTTTATAACCCACTGCCATCTGTTGCAAAGTTGTTCCTTCTGTGAGTACATTGATTTGAAGATACTGATACATTAAAGAAGCTAAGTCAGACTGTGCATAGTACAAATTAGGTGCTGTGAACAGTATGTCTTGCTTAATGGCTAGAAATGGAAAAATACCTGAGCCAGATGTCTGCGGGAGTTCATTAGCAGATCCCCTGGACAGAGACATCAGAGGAAACCACCCCCCTTCTACAATATTTGTTGGTCTAAATCTAAGAGCATATGAGGACAGCACAATGGAAAGAAGTTCTTTTTTTTGTTGTTGATGAATTTCAGAATCACACACACTTTATTTATTCTTTCTGAAATACAGGTGTTTTTTTCTAGATATTATGGTGATTGTGTCTAAGAACTGTGGCACGTAGCTCACTAATGATAACATTTTAAGTCTGACAATAGCCTTAATAGGGGGTCAGAGAGTCAGGGAAATATGTACATCACTGTGCATGGAGATAATGAACACAATTTCATACTTGTGTGCTGATTTTAGTGTTTAGAGCTTTAGACGTCATCTATCTTCTCATTTTAAAAAAAATCTTAAACTTGACACCACCTTACTTTGTTCCCTGACTGCCTCAGATCAGTGCTGGCAGACGAGATCATCATGTGTGACTGCATCACGTCATCATATTCAGCCACAGATGATGTTAGAGTCTGAGATGATAGATGGGACATAGATACTGCATTATAAGCTACGCTGATTGTATGAAATGGTTCATACTTCCGGTCTCCTAAGTGGGCATGGTTGCCTACCCCGCCCATCCCCCAACACAGGGCTATTGTTCATCCATGGCGAAAGAATATGACACTAGATATTACATCATTTTAATGTTTGTGCTTTATTTTGCTGTTCGTTTTTTATCTGCTAGCTTCAATATGCTTGCTACAGATCTCGAGCTCTAGCGAGAGTGCGTTGCTGAGACAGAGACAACACACAAAATTAATTTTCTCCTGATTTGTTTGTCTGAAAAATACAATTTTAGTGTCAGAATGTTCAGAAGACACGTGACTTGGGAAAAATGGGTCCGATGTTTACTTTGGTGACTATGGAGCAAAGGAATCAGTCAATCTGTGCTTATGTTCAGTTCTCCCATAAGAATGAATGGACCTGCTGCTAGTCTCCTAAAGGGGCGGGGCAGTAATGAAACCCACGTGACACATAAAGGAAATAAATAGTCAGTGAACCTTCTCGGTTCCTGAACTGTCTCTGGTTTTAATCATCATGTAGAACATGTAGGACCAGTTCTATCCCCCATGTTCTATGTGTGGACTAACAAACCGCTTTGTTCACAGATACAACACTTCAAATTCATTATAGGGTGCCTACCGACATGTTTTCTGGTTATCTTATAATTTTCTGAACATTTCCATCGTAAATATTATTTCAGAGGGTGGCATCACTGAATAAACAGAAATACTTTCTTGCCGAGAGTTTGAAGATTGTCCATTTAATACGAATGTGGAGCCAAGAAGTGTTTAGTTTAGCATAAAGACTGGAAACAGGGGGAAACAGTTAGCCTGGTTCTGTCCAACCTCTTAATCTCAGTAATATTAGATGACATCTTCTGTGTTTAATCCATACAAAATTGAAGTTGGCAAGCTGTTTCTGTGTTTTTAGTGATTATATTATATTATATTATATTATTACATCTTCATATTTACCATGTCCCAAATTGTCAAGCTATTCCTTTAAACATGAAATTGGAGTGTATTTATGCAATGAGGGCACGGCATAACAAAAGGAATCTGTACTGCTTTTGGTCAATATAAATAGACACTATTTGATCCTTCATGTTTTGGACTGTATTTTAGACTTTATCTCCATCTGTTTCTGAGTCAACAGAGACATTGATTGTGCATCTGTGCCATCCTTAAAATGATTTTACTGTCCAGCTGCACAAAATAAGCACAGTATATCTGTTGGGGTTGGTGGGGTTGTTGATCAATACAAATGACTAGGTGCTGCAATTTCTGGCTGTTAAAAACAAATTCATTTTAACAACCTGTAGTGAATTTTGGAGGCCTGCCACCTTGAGCCACGAATTGGCAAAACATTATTGTGCATTGGGACTCCTTCACCTGACATTTATGTGTTGAATCTCTGCAATAATTATGTTGTGTTTCTGTTTTATTGTTCTAATGCTAATGTGTTAACAGTGAGTGCTATGCCAAACACCTGTTGATGTTAAAAACAACTGTTTGTTTGAATGGGGGAAAAGAGAACTGTTTAGAAACACACAGAAAAACATCAATGTAATCCTCTCAGGGATCATTTCAGGAAGCTTTGCTCTGCAGCTTTAGGTTTATTTTGGTTACATAAAATGAAATAAAAATCCAGTAGAGATTTTCTATAGCACACCTAGAGGATGTATCTTCAGCATAGATCGAGAACCCAGATTTCTGAAATGTATTGTGTCTCTGTAAAATGGCAGCCTGCAGAAGTGACACTGAAATGTATGAATTCCAACAGTAATGAACAAATATAAATCTGGCATAGTTGGATTATGCTGCCGTCTCCTGAACCACTGCTAACCCTGGACCCACTAATCTTGTAGGTACTTCCATTATCAGATGTGAATTAGTATCCATACATTTTCACATTAATGCAATGCATCTCAGTCAAGGGTAGGATCATTAAACGGATTAAGGAGGTGGGCTCCTTTATTGCCCGTATAGCAGTATCCCTGGAGGTCATCAAGGAGCAGAGGAGGTGGGTGAAGGTGCAGATTATTATGCAATAAGGAGATCATTCTCTTTTGTCACAGTTTAAACACTCAATCTTTTTTGAGTTACTAAATTACATGTGCAGTCACTTTATCACTTTATCTGTTTTCCAGAGAAAATCCAGTAATTCTGTCCACTAGAAAAATATTGTAACCTGGGACTCTCCGCCCCCAAGCTATGAGACAACATCCTCTGTCCCACCTAATCCCCCATACACCCACCCCCAACATATACAGGAGTCGACTGTCAGCAGTGTGGGCAGCATGGAGAATGAAGGACTGTGAGCATGTAACTTAATGTTAGCAGCAGTAAAAAATACTACTTCTACCACTTGTAAGCTAGTTTACAGTGTTGATCAGTGTTATAGTGCAGTATATTTACATCACCCCACTTAATTCGCTCTCTGCTGCATCTCCACTTGATGCTAGCTTAGCCTAGCACCTGAAACGGCTCTGAACCACCGTCTTGGCCATCAGCGAGATAGAGCCTCTCTCTCTCTGACACTCACACCCACCTCGCTCTGTCTGTCCCATCTCCTGTCTTACCCTAGGAGCAGAGGATGAGATAATCTGCCATATAACATGGACGGTAAATGATTGGTAGTTCCATATTATTCTATTGTTTAGAAAACGCTGCTCAATGCATATGTGAAATGTCACACTAGATGCTGACGCTGTGTTAAACATCACGCCTCTTTTAATGGTGTAACGCCGGCATGCCATCATGCAGCGTAATGCCTCTGTTGTTTTGTTCAGCGTAGAAAAACAAAGGTGGCATCGAAAAGGGTGATGGGGTGTAACAATGGTTAGCACTTCACGTCACAGTATGGATGACCGTCTGCAAGGAACCAGCATGCATTTTTTGGTGACTACTGGAGGTAGACAAAGGTTACCTAGTGCCGCTTTTAAGTTTAGGTGACAGATGTGTATTGGCGCCAGCCAGGGTTTGCAGACTACATGGACCACAAGTTTTGCCTGACCTTGGATTAGATTAACAACAGTTTCAGTATGTTAGTGGCCAAAGGTGGCGCTGTACAGAAAAACACATCGCTTATTAAAATGACAATCCTGCAGACATTGCTTGTGAAGGACGCAATGAAGAGGACACAAAGTATTGTTCCTAAGTCATGGCTGACAACCTCACAGTGTATCTTCTTCCAGGAGAAATATGACCACAAGAAATTGTTTGCATCAGAATATGGAATAAAAATCCCACACTGAATGGCTGCTCTGAACCCAGTGCCTGCTGTTTCAGGTTGATAAGAAGAGAGGATGTATAGAAAAAACAAGCACATGACTACATGTATCCATCATTACCTGTCAACAGTGCAAGCTGGTGTGTTTATGGATATCATTTTTTATCAGCTTTATATCATTTTAAATCACTTCTGTTTGGATTCTGGGTTGTTGAACAAAAGAAACAAGCAAATTTAAGGTGTCACCTTGGGCAATATTTATTACACTAGAAATGTAAAGAGAAAAGTAATCATCAGACTAAAATAGGCTATTTCTATGATTAAGTGCTCTTACGTGATAATAATATTTAAAAAATGCAACCTTACAACTGTATTGATTGAACAGATTGTTCAGTCAGATGATGAAATCTTTGACTCATCAATGCTGTAGCGGACTGCATTTAGGAGCAGTCAGGACGTAGATCGCTGGGCAACATTTTGACAGCAAACTACACAGTGATGGCAGGTCCTTAGAGGAAACAAGGAGGCACATCTTGACATTCATCTGTGCTGGCAGGTTGGCTTATTGTTTTCCAGTGGCTGCAGAATTACATTAAATAAATGCTGCAATCTGTCCTTTGTACTGCAAGTCCTCGTCAGTATTTCACCAAATTTCATCCCCATAACACTGACTGGCTAAAATATTTACTAAAGTTCGGTCATGTTTGTGTGTGTGTGTGTGTATGTTTATGCAAACAATTCAAAGAATGCTCTTCCTCACTTCATACAAATATAAAAGGACTTTAGGGTGATGTTTGACAGCGATGCAGCTTTAATACAAGCCTCTCTCCCACAATTTCTTAAAGTGAATATTTATTCCCTTTTAAAAAGGACGAAAGCAACAAAAGAAAATCATGGGACAAAAGAAAGGGACGATGCCTATTTCCCTTGCTTCTAGGCTGCTGGTTTTATTTGGAAGGTGGTAATGAAGTAGAAAGCATTTCACAATTTGCAATTGCATTTCCTGCAGTGCAACTCAACAATCTATTACTGTATTTTCCTTAAAGGTCACGGAAAAAGGCGATATTCTATGTCGTTAACTCTGAAAGTGGTATTTTTTGTCCCTAAAGAGCAGAAAATGCTCCAAAATATGCTTTGTCCTCCCAAAAAAACAACAACAGAATATGTTGTTTCATCAAGCCCTGTAGCAGCCGTAATAAGAGCAACAGAGGGAGAGGAAGGTGACTGTAGAGCGACAGGGTCAACAAAATCTTGCATTTTACACAACAGACAGCTGTTAATTTCCTCTTCCCGAGCAATGGTCAATCTTGTTTTTTAAAGCACGATCGTGATCATTTCCTAACATTAATATAGTAGTCATTTCAACCAAAACCACATTGTTTCCTTGACCTTAACCACGAATTTTAACCCAAATCGTGATGTTTCCGTAAACCTAACCAAGTTGTTTCTGCATGTTGAATGTGTCGTAGAGGGCATATACAAGCAATGTATTGTATATTATTTACTTTGGAGGATTTGTTTGTTCATCAGGTTTTTACTAATGACACAGACGCATCCAGCAGATCTAGAGGAACATTCCATTAGAGACCTTTTTTCTCCAATGATCAGCCCAACATTCATTGGCACTTTAATTGTTTCACCAACTCCTGAGAAAACTTTCTTTTGACTGTTCATGTTTGACTTTCTTTGCTAATCCAAGGTCTTTCTTGGTAATTTGTTGTTTATTGCTGGGTGGTACCCTCAAATTTGGCTTGTGTATTCTTAATTGACTCAAGCAGACATACCTGCAGACCAGACTAATAAACAGAAAGTGTCATGGGTGACATTTGTACTGCTCTAGTAGAGAACAGGCAAGCCCCGACCCTGATATCCACCCTTTGATATTGAGATTTCAAGAAAAGAACAGATTGCTTTTGCTTCAACTTACCTGTTGCCCAGTGCTGGTTAGGACTGGTTAGTTAGCAGTCATGATGACAAGTAGATATCACTATTACTTAATGGAATGTAGCATTAAAAAAAGGTGCTTGCTCACAGCATGCAAAAGTAGGAAAACACAGAAAAAATGATAACACATTGTCAATGTTTCTGGCCTGGACACCGCAAGTCTCCAGCATGTGTGAGATCAGCCATCCATCTACCACTAGCCAACTCTGGTCCATTATTAACCACGTGGCTACAACTGTGTTTGCCAGCAGCTGCTCTGAAATAACCGCCTGATAGCAAATTGCAATTAAGTTCTTTGTCTTAAAACTTTTTATGCACTTAGGAATAGAAGCAATTGAATAGTACATGTGACTGTATTAATTACACATCAATCAAAAAATTATGATGGCAGTTTAGATGTCCAGATATAGGCACTGCTTCTCATATATTGTATTTCCTATATTTTTCCTAGTTCGGAACAAAAAGTTAAAAGTGGCTTCATCAAACAGCACTGCTTGTGCCCAGTATCATTTAATTGGTGTGAACTGCCATCTGCTGAGTGCCAACAGAAAGATCTCAAACAAATACAGTGAGAATAGCCCCAAACGTTAATCTAATTTGCACCCGAGAGGAAAGCATAGGAAACCTTTGAATTTATAGAAGTCATTGTGCTAAAATATTGCTTAGGAGAACTTTAATCATCACCACTCTTCTCTCCCCTTTGAGAGCATGGACAGCCACCATATGATACACTGATACTGTTTTCTTTCACTTGGCAGAGACTGTCAAGTGAAGCCCCATGAAAGACCAATTATACGTGCAATTTGACATACTATAGCCTGACTGGTTGCATCTGGTTACTCTGTCTCCCTCTTGGATGGTTGCACAGTCACTGTATGTTACTCTTGACAACTTTTAAAATTTTGTTGCATTACCTGAGGACATGTATGTTGAGATGCTCAAATCACAGCGATCTAAGAAATAACTTAGCTGTCACTTTTCACTCCTCTCTGCTCTGTTTCCCTCTATGATACTGACAACCATGTGTAATTTTACACCTTGTTTTTATCTCATATGTTGTTGCTACTGGCGTGCTGTCAAAAAGCCTTTGGGAGCTTTTGTTGAAGAGTGCTAAAAAATGAAAACTATTTTCTTTGTCAAAGTGAGGTGTTTAAACTTGACAAGCTGGGACAGTAGTAAATTTGAATTTAGCTTAACAATATGGACATAAAAGCCGAGCATGTCAGAGAGACCAATAAAGGAAACTGGCGATGAGAAAAATCACTGCGCTACATTAGATAGAGGTTAGCTAGGAGTGAGGAGGTTCACCGTGGCACAGTGAAGCCTACAACAAGTATGTGACAACTTTATTGAACTCTATTGAATTTTAATATAATACTACTTTACTACTTTACTTAAGTACAAGATTTGAGTACTTCTCCCACCTCTGACTGAAATACAATATGAAACACAAATGCTAATTAGTATACATAATCTGAAGCTGAATCTGAATCTTTTTAAATGTCAATAGCGTTTAATTAATTGATTACTTTGAAAACATCTTATAGTCATACCTGTATGTGAATAACAAAAGGAGGGGGAGGCGGAGTGCTCTGCTGTGTTGGTATTGACGCTTTGTCTCCAGCAGTGGAGAGAGTTATGTTTCAGGAGTTATGTTCTCCAGGGTTTAAGTTGTTTAATGCTGCAGTGCCTGTTGTTTAGTGAGTCTTGTTTGTTGTTGCTGTTTGCTGTTCTGCTCGGTTAAAGTTAGTCTCTGAGTGACGACGTTAAAAGTACTCACAATAACGTCTCACACAGATAATTATGTAGTCATTTAATTAAACCAGTACCTTTTCAAACATGGATTTCAAGATAACTTAACAGGAGATAACAGGATAACTGTAGACTGTCCAGATGCTGCACTTTCCTCACAGTTGAATTCCGCCTTTTCGTTACGCCAAGTTATAAACTAACATTTAGAAAATCGATTTAAAAACACTCTCAGTAAAGTAAAGACCTGACCTTGCATGGCTTGTCCGAGTCTGTTTTCAAGGGTGGTGTCTCATTTTGGTACACCAATCCATAATGTGATCATTACTGCCCCCTGAGCCTTGAAGGGTTAAAACACCAACTGTTATTTGCTGGTTGGCATTTTTACCACAAGGGGCAACATTGACCCATTCCCACGCACAAAACCCACTTGGTTATACAACACAAAAGTTAGATTTATGCTTCAGAAATGCTTAAAAACAGCATTTTTCAGAGAAAATACTGAATGGATGACAACTCACCGGGTGTTTTGGCAAATATGTCTGGCATTTAAACGCATTCACTCAATTAGAGTTCAGGACGAGGCCTTAAGAAATGAAAAAGTAAAATGTCAATTTTTATAGTTGCAATGAATGTTGCAAGTATATAGAAGAGAAAAGGAATCTCCCTTTGAGTCTGCAGTATATTCTGTGTTCACTTAAGCCTATACATCCTATAGCCAGTCAGTGTCTGCTAATTTGGGAAGAGGGGAAGGTTTGGCTGAGCAAAACACAGATTAATGGTTTTCCAGTGAGCACATCCTATTGTAATAACAGTCTATATAGACGACACAGAGTGCTCGCTAAACGCTGTGACCTGAATTTATAATATAGCAGAATCAATGCAAAAAGGTTTCCCACTGAAATGAAATACGACAAGGTTGTTTATGAGCATATACTACACTAATCTTATAAAGAGAATTAGCATTTAACTGTAAAGAATATGTTCAATCTACTATCCATCTGTTTTCCTTTGATTAAAAACTTTTACAGATATTGCCCATATCAATATAATTTCTCTGCTGCCAAAAGTTTAACTCTTTAAAACCAGTGCAGTATATGGCAGCAAATACCTTAGAACGCAACCCATCACAAAAACACCACAAACTATATGGCCTCAAAACTCCCCCATTGAGTTGAATCAACATCTATCTGACAGAGTCTGACCAAGAAAGTGTTTGCTTTCAAGTGACCTATTAACTGTTATTGTGTTGAATTAGATTGAGCAGTTGGTAATTGTACTTAAGTGTCTATTAATTGCAAAGTCGTCAGAAAATCAAAAATTTTACAATAACAACAGACTGAAATGATCACAAACTAATTTTTTGTCTTTTAAGGCCCTTACACACCAAGAGTGTTTTTATTGTGTGATTTGTACATACATTTTTTTTCAAACTGTTGTTTGTGTCATGAGTACTTTCACACAACGTGAATATTATGCAGCGGTGAATTAACATATCTTTTCCCAAGCTTTCACACCGCAAATAAAGGCATTAACCAATCAGGTTTTGCGGCACAGACATTACTTCTCAACAACAATGCCGAACTTGTTGAGTGTTTGTATTTCTAGCAACCCTGTATTATATGACAAAGGACACAGACATTATAAAGACAATGAAATGAAGGACAATGTATGGAGTAGCATCGGCTGTCAGGATAGTGAGTAGCTTATGTACTTTTTGGATGCAGTAGAGTTTATAACAAGGCAACAGTGTCATGGCAGGTGTGGCTAATGTGAGCTAGCTAGCTAAAGCTAAGGTCAAAATAATTTATTTTATTTTTTATTTTATCTTTTTAGTTTATTTGACAGGGACAACACATAGCTTTTTAGCTGTACCAGAGTTAGCTATAAGCTAAATTACATCTGTAGTCCCTGGGCAGAAGACAGAGATAATATCAGTTAAGGAAAATAGCAGAATCTTATAAAAACACAGTTACAAAACAATACATAGTCACTATACAACAACAACAACAAGATTCCACAGTAACAACAGGATTGGCAGTCTGTGTAGCTTTTTAACTGGGCACTGCACAAATAGACTCCTCAAACACACTATGTGCTCCAGTGTTGTCACTGTTTTGTGTTTGATTACTGACATATGCTTTAATATCACATTTAACATACTGTTTATGTTTGAAGATACTATGAGACTCTGGAAGAATTCTCATACGTCAGGAAGCAAAGGGAGGAGAAAGACACAGAGAGTGGCCAGGCACGGAAACAAAAGACGAGATGAAAGTACGTGAATGTAGTGAGACATCAACAGCTTTCAGGACACAGCTATAGTAACCAGCATAACATCTCATAATGGTGATATTAGTGTAGAGGGGATGCATTCATCTGACATGGGATGACTTTTTGGACAGGGTGCACACTAGACTGCCCAGAGCAGGACGAGGAGGAGGAGCAGGAGGAGGAAAGGCAAGACCAGTTAGAAGAAAGTGAGGGAGAAATGACTGCTACTGTAGCTCCTCACCCTACTGCTGAGGCAGCCAAAAGGAAAAGCAGGACATTTTAGAGTAGTATTTGGATAAGAAAGAGACGAGGCAGCAGCAATGTACCAGGAACCATAAGGAGAACTTGGCTCCAGCCATGAGAAGACTGCCTTTAGACAAACAGTCATGGCTCAAAATCTGGATTCTCCATGAGACAGAGTTTGGAGCTTCATATTCACAGCCGCCACATGTCAGCTCACATTATGTACAGCTGTGATGTGTTTGTGTATATATAACAAATGTAAAAAAAAAAATATATTTTGATGTTACCTTGAGGAGAGTGTTGATAGCTTTGTTAATGGTTTTTACTGTACATGCTCCCGTTCTAAAGTTGAAGTCAGAAGTTAACATACACTTGAGGTAATGTCATCCAAACTCATTTTTTAACCATTCCACAGATTTCATGTCAACAAACTATAGTTTTGGCAAGTCGGTGAAGACATCAACCTTGTGCATGAAACAAGTCATTTTTCTAAAAACGGTTTACAGACAGATTTTTTGACTTATAATTTACAATATCAAAATTCCAGTGGGTCAGAAGTTTACATACACTAAATTGACGTTGCCTTTAAACAGCTTGGCTTCAGAAACTTCTGATAATTGACATCATTTGAGTTAACCGGAGGTGTACCTGTCGATGTATTTTAAAGCCTACCTTCAAAGTCAGTGCCTCTTTATCATCATGGAAACTTTAAAAGAAATCAGCCAAGACCTAACCTGAAAAAAGGGGACCTCTACAGTCTGGTTTATCCTTTGGGAACAATTTCCAAACACCTGAAGGTGCATCGTTCATCTGTACAAACAACAGTACAAAAGTATAAACGCCATGGGACCACAGAACTCTCAAACCATAAGAGAAGATGAGATGCTTTCTGTCTCAGATGAACCTACTTTGGTGTGAAAAGTGCAATTCAATTCAATTCCAGAACAACAGCAAAGTACCTTGTGAAGATGCTGGAGGAAACAAAGGTACAAAAACATCTTTATCTGCAGTAAAACGAGTCCTTTATGGACATAACCTTAAAGGCCCTTCAGCAAGGAAGAAGCCATTGCTCCATAAAACAACAAAAAATAAAAAAACCCCCACCAAAATAATTAAAATAACAATTCAGACTATGGTTTGCAACTGCACATGGGGACAGAGATCTCACATCTCATTGTTAGGATTGCAGGAAAAAGGGGGAGGCTTCCAAACTAAAAAACATTCCAATCATGAAGGACAGGGGTGGCAGCATCATGTTGTGGGGTTAGGGGTTAGGGTTAGGGAGGGACTGGTGCACTTCACAAAAGCGATATCACGAGGAAGGAAAATTATGTGGATATATTGAAGCAGTATCTCAAGACATCAGCCAGGAAGTTAAAAGCTTGGTCACAAATCGTTCTTCCAAGTGGACAATGACCCCATGGTCCATACTTCAAGCCAAGGTCATGTCAAGGTAATGAAGTGGCCATCACAAAGCCCTGACCTCTATCCAATAAAAGCTAGTGGGCAGAACTTAAAAAGCGCTACCCAGAATGTTTGACCCAAGTTAAACAATAAAAAGGTAATGCTACCAAATACTAAGTTGTTACGCCTCAGTCTAGGGGAGTGAAAGCGTAACATAAAAATGAGTCACAACATGAGAATTAGAGGCAAAAACTGAACAATGTATTATTACACACAGTGAATGTAGTATTACAGTGACTGAAGCTTAGCTTCAGGGGGAACACAGGCCAAAATAACAAAGAAAACCCCCTAAACTCCCCAGTAAAATATCTAAACCCTGAACGGAAAAGAAAGAAAACCAAAATGCAACCACTAGCCCTAACTCCCTGAACTAAACAAAAACAGGAGAAAACAGTGTAAAGAAAACGGCAGTTCATCCCTATGCTTCATGCAAAATGGTATATACAGTGATATATGTGTACAGGCATTTACAAATGTAGATAGCACTATGCTAGAGCTGCACAAACAGAGAAGACAAACAGGCACAAGGAAAAACCAACACACTAGCACATACTACGCTCACAATACATTTTCATACACAGTCACTTGAGTAAGGGGACGAGGAGGATCGTAAGCTGGTGACAGTTTGGACCCTCTCCGTCTTCTGGCCAATGTCTGATGTAGATCAGACCCCCGGACCAAGCATACACATGTAGCATACACACACACACACACACACACATATATATATATATATATACACA
>JBBPCS010002792.1:0-13075 GCA_037974645.1 Hollardia meadi
CTCGGGTCGGGTATCCACACTCTAGCTCAGAGTCGCACTGAACTCAGACACACACACGCCATCGATGCTGCGCGAGGTGAGAGCAACGCCCCCTGATGACGTAGCCACTTGACTGACCTATCCCGCAACTTCATCACTTACTTACTCACTTACTCAGCCTCAGGGCGACCCTTAGGGCTGGCCCTCTGCGGTCCAGCCAAAAAAAAATCTGTCACAGTTTTCTTGATGGATTGTAGTGCAGCCACACTCCCACTTATGGGAGCACTCAGTGGGAGCAGCTGCTGAGTGTGACATGTAGTGGTAAAATTCGGTTTACCGGTCCGGTGTTTGAATTTTTTACACCAACCCAACCCTAGTGGCAACATGTATACAATACTGAAAATTCTAAACTCATTTAATAACTTGCTAAGACACTGTTGGTTTCTTCCTTTCATTTGTCACCCACCTGTACACTATACACAAAACCCGTGTCTGCTCATCATATTTCAAGTTTCCTAAACAATTTCTGGGAAGTACAGCCCAAGTCAAGAAACCCCTGTTTAGCTCTGTCAGCCATTTGTGAGCTTCACTTGTTCTGTGACCTATTTTGAAGCCAAATAGATGTTCATGTGTGGCTTAGTCAGAGGCATTTCAGTCTGTAGCTTCCTCTCCTTGAGCGGAGCCTCCAACAACCCAAACCCTGCTGACAAAGGAAGCACATTGTAAAAACCCCAGCTGAGAAACTGACAAATAGAGAGGAGGGTTTTTTTGGTAGAATTCATCAATGGCTTAGTGGAAAGAAGCCGAACTAGGGATTCTTCCAGGAAACCAGAGTCAGCTGAGTATCTGACATTCATAGCAAGTGTATTCATTGTGCAGGCTCACTCATCGCTGCGCTAATAGCTCCTTTATTATGTGTGCTCCAGTTTCCTACAGTGCTCCTGCATGTCTTGCTGCTCAGGGATGGAGCCAGCAGAGTGTTCTCGTTGTGGAGCGGAATGAAAGTTTCGCATGTGACTCAGCTTTTTATAGGGAGGGCTGCTCGGCATGTGGGGTTGTGGTGACACGGTTGACATGCCGCAGCACACGGCGGGCGTCAGAAGAAGCTCGGCAGAGCTTGCACATCAAGAGCAACCTTACTGTGGGAACATGGAGCAGATGTGTGTCTAAGTGTGAGTGTGTGTGCTTCAGCACTCTCGCTGGGTGGGTGGCATTGGAGACTGGTGAGAAACAGAAAGTGAGTCACCGATTGCAATCATGTTTTCATGCTTCCACGTCTCTCTGCCTCTCAGAGAGTTGCTGCAGAGAGAAGAGCACAGTGGTAATTATCCTCACATATCCTAGACACTGATATTCATTACTAGAATTGTTTGCAGCCATGAGACAAACACATACTTGTGTTTTGCCTCCTCGCAGCACCAAAGCTGACTGTTGGCTCTCTCCCCCTCCCAGCTTGTTACCTCCACGAGAATGACTGTGCTAGTGTGGGCTGTGCAACTATTCACTGAAATGTCAGCGTTGCCCTCAGACTGTGGCTCCATTGTGGTTCCCAGTTTGTCTGATGGTAAGGAGATGCAGTCAGTGGGTAGAAGTGGTGCTGCTAATGAAGCTAGTTAAGTTTCACTCCATTATATTGACACATCTGGTGGCATTTTCCGGCCACATGCTTTTCTTCCTCTGCCTAATTAAGGGATCTGTTCAGGAGCTGAGCTGCAAACTGAAGTGTAGCTACCATAGTTCACACATGACGTACTGCACTATATGATGGCGCTCTGTGCTTGTTACTGACTCTTAGAGAGGGCTCTTGAAACCTCTGTGTGGCATAAAACCAGCCATCACCAGCAGGTTCTGAGCACAAGATGTCCCCCCCAAGTCTTCCTTTGATGTCTGTTAAGTATCCTGCTTTATAGAAAGAGCACTCTGTCTTGACATCAGACCCACTCATGTCAGGGCACCCTGCCCTCATCCTCACCATCACTACTCTGTGGAGGTGCTGTGTTAGAGAAAGGGGAGACGTCGGTGACATAGCAGCAGCAGTGCTCGGCCCCACTGAGAGATGTCAGCTCTGGGAATCATCAAAGCGGCGCTGTGGTGCTCCAGATTCTGGGATCATCTGTCAGCTCCGCATCATGAGATATCACCCTGTCCCTGACATCTTCATGTGCACTCATATATAGAAGAATGTGTGGCAGTGTGAATGTAGATATCATTATTGTTCATCATGTTAAAGGAAAACCCCATCATTTAGATGATTTATTGATGAAGGTTTCCAGGAATGGTTTGACAATGAACTGCAAAAATGCACTGGTTTTAGCTTCTGTTCTGGTTCCAAATGGGATTGTTTGCTGGTTTCTTACTCTTTTGTCAATATAAACTATCTTTAGGTTTGGGATTGTTGGTCAAACAAAACAAGCAATTTGAAGACATCCCCTTAAACTGTGATTGACATTTTATGACATATTTTACATATTTCAACATATAGAAAGAACCATTAGCCCAGAACCATTCAGTGAGCCCTCGATATCTGTATAACAGCGTCTGTATGTTCATGTTATACAGGTTTTCCCTTTAATTTGTCACCTGTCTGTAGTTCAAGTTCAGTTAGCTTTTTCCTACATTTCCCAAAATGCAGTTGGAAAAATTCCAGAGAACACAGGGACCTGCTACATTCAGTTGGTTATACATTGAGAAAAAGCATTTCACGCTCCTAACTCACAATGTGTGGTGGCTGCATGTTATTCTGATCTGCTGTTTCTGTTGGTGAAAAAATGCTATGTTTGTTTCTTCTATAACAGCTTATCCCCATGTATGATTGTAGAACAATGTGATAGAAATATACCAAGGTACAAATATACACCCCAAACTGCAGGCTTGCTTGCCAATAGCTGCTTTTTTAGGGTGGATTTTTCCCCAGTAGTCGAGTCTGGCCTGCACCGCAATGTGTTTTAATGTCAGAGGTTTCAGTTTGAGTTCCTTGTCCTTTCAAACAGAGCCATAGAGTTATAGAAAAAGGAGGTGGAGAGGAAAAATAAGCAAGAGGAGTCGGGATGATTGATCACAGTCTCTGAGTGGTTCTACACCTCTACAGAACCTTGTTTTGATGTTTCTCTCCATTTTACTTGAGATAACAGGGGGCAGGATGGGCATAAGAAACCCAGAGGCTGGAGGGGTTGGACCACAGCTTTTTATGCATCTCTCACTTCACCCCCTCATCTGCCTACCATTGGCTGGGTGGATGGAGGCCACGTGCAGTAGGCTGAAACCTGTCTCAGAGAGGACTGGGATATTTATAGAGTGTGTAGTCTATTTATGCTGATTTGTCTTGTTTGTTTGACTGGGGAAGTAAAATGGTTGAAAGTTTATGAACTGTGTCCGTTGAGAGCCAACAGCTGGCTGCTCTGCTCTGGATGCTGGCTGCAGCGTGTTGTTCTGCTGTTCTTTACAGGATGCAAGTGTGTGGTTGTGTGTGCGGGCGAGAGAGCCTACTGTGCAGATGGTATCATACCATAACCTCATCCTGCTTTACTGACTCGCCAACTAGCTAAAGAGCCCACCTTCAACACATCTGCTGCTGCATGCTAATGACTGGCTTTGGATCTGTTCAGTGATTTCATGTGCAAGTGTATTTCATGTTGTCACAGCACCCTCTTTTTTTCCTGTTAGTCTCTGCTGTGTGTTTCTAACATAGCAGAGATGCACGTTTACAACAATAAGAGACTCCCTGTCTATATGCATGCAGATTGAGTATCTAGGCCACCATATGGCCAGGGAGAAGAGAATGATCACAGATTTTTATTGGCCCATTTGAAAAAGCAGGGGAGGGGATTCAGATGGCCGGAACAACAGCAGCTGTAGCTCCTCATTGACAAGCTTTAGACCTAGTGGCCAGCCCACTGAGAGCCGTGACAGGTATATTGTCACTGGAGCTATGAGAGGCCGCTAATGGCTTCACACTCGGATGGGCTTATTATTGACCAGGGCTGTAATCAACCAAAGAAAAATCTTGGTCGACTTTACCTACTTTTCAACCAGTGGATTTGTCCATAGGGGGAAAATTATCTGCAACTTTTGAGTGCCCCAGTGGGTGCTAATCAAAGTTTAACAACATGAGTTCCTGCAGTTTGAACATTGCTTTTTCACACAAAGCTATAATGTAACTTTCAGGGCATATCTATCAGGTAAATTTGCAAACAGCAGCAACACACACACACACACACACACACACACACACACACCGGCGAACAGCAAAATACGCTTCAGCATAGCAACAAAGCTATAGCGTTGCATTATAGAGGTCCACAACAGGAAACAACCAGCATCCAACCCACTACTCTCGTTATTTGGTTGTCTTCAAACAAGTCTTAACATGTACACAGTTTCTCTTGGCTGTCCCTCAATATTAAAAAGCCATATTAGCTGTGCAACATGCTAACACGAAGTTCAGCAGGCTAATTAACAAAATAAACAGTTAAACAACATGAAGCACGGGAAAACTTCCAGTTTCTACAAGTTTGAAGTCGGCTAACAGACAGCCATTATCGATGAATTCTTGAACTTGTACCATTACAGGCCCTCGTTAACAACACACGTTGCTATCAACAATAACCTTTATCCACTCAGCTCTTGTGTTCTCTGAGGTTGGTGGCCAATGTTGCGATTTGTTTCTTCTTCTTCTTTGACAAGGATTCAATAATTTTGAGCCAAGTAAATGTTTTTTTGAAGTTAGGCCTAACAGTCTCCATTAGGTTGTGAGTTCAAAGTTGTGAAAACTGCTGTGTTTTGACTTCCTGTCTCATAAGTCTAATAGTCTATTCATCTATAATTATAGTCTATCATTAAAAAAGAAACACATTTGTCATGTATAATATTATATTTATTCATAATCATTGTTATTTCTAACACAATATATGAAAATATTGGATTAAGAAGCACTTTTGTCCTTATGAAAGTAACACCATAGGAATTTGGTTAGAGAAGCGCATTATTGACTTACCAATCAACAATTTGACCAGAGAGCCTCAGCATCTGCCGATTATTTTCCAAAAATAATTTTTTTAAAATACACAATTTTGCAGAGCTTAAAGTGACGTCTTCAAATTGCCTCTTCATTTACTATAAATGACAAAGAAAAGCAGCAAGTCCATACATTTAAGAAGTTGGAACCAGCAAATATTTTGCCTTTTTTGGTTTAAAAATGACTGAAATGATAAATCAGTTATCAAAATAGTTGCGCAAACGCGGGGCTAAAAAGCTCTTACTATAACATTTCTGGTTTGGAAATTAGCCTTGTCCAGGCAAGATGACCATCGATCCCACAAAGAAAACCTCTGGGGGAGAAAGACCATCAGTCCCATTGGGTTTGGAGCTTATCTAAATTCACCATGTGGACTGCACTTTGACTCCTCAAAGCCCTCAATGTTCCTGCTCAGCCTTGTCGTTCAGTCTTATTTACCAACTTGCTGACTGGAGGTTAACGAGTGCTTCAGCTCTGTTAAATGGTGCTAACGCTAAGAAGAGAGCACTTTTGTTGTTTCACTAGCTTCCTCTGCTCTGGACAGTCTAGATGGTCAATAATGGGCTGTAGTTTCCATCAGCGCTCCACATGTTGGAGCTTTAGCTGTGACGTGGTTTTAATTATAATGGGAGGGTGAGGGTGGGGTAAGGGCAGCTGCTGGGCTGCGGCCATATGCCGGCCCTGGGTCCCCAGGGACTAAGCCAGCGGCTTAATGAGCAGCCCCGCTGGAATTAGTGCTGCTTTAACCTCAGTGTTTTGACTGCTGAGGGAGGCCTGCTGCTCAGCTGATTTACAGCGGCTGATGGGTGGAAGAAGAGGAGCAGCTAAGGAGGCTCATCCTGTCTGTGTCAGACATGAAGAGTTCATCCTGAACTGTTTCATGGTAGAGCTTTAACACATCACTCAAAGTAACACAGTTGTTTCCTCCTCTACCGAAGAGCAATTAGGGGGACATCAAAAACTATAATAATCCCTTACTGGGAAATCTTTCAGTATTAGTGCCAAAACAATACCAGGTTCAGTACTGGGAACAGAACTCTACTGTTTTTGATACCTTACTTTGTTTTTCGACAAGTTCACACACAAGCAGTTGTAAAAGAACTTTTAGTTCAAAAGTTTTGATACTTTTGGTACGGATACATTTAATTCAGAACCAAAGAAGTATTGAGGTTTGGCCATGTTTATTTATGTTTACATTTTGCAAAATTAAAAAGCTATTTTGGTCAAGGATGACAGAGTCCAAAATGAACACTTGCCAAGCGCCAAATGCAGATAGATTTTCCATTTGGCGAGTAAATCTCAGAAGGCTGTCCCCCACTGTGGTGGTAAAATACTGTATTTGACCGAAAATAAGAGGGTCAAATTTGACACAGAAAGAAGATGAGGCATTCATGGTGCATTCATGTACACTGGTAAACTCTAAAATCTGCATTGCTTACAGCAAAGGGACTGTGACAGAGACTTCATGAGGCATTCAAGTGTGCCTCGTAAACTCTGGTAAAACAGGAAAGTTTGTTTTTTTGCTTTGTTTAATGACATTGGCCACATCTATCATTGCTTTCTTGTTCTTTCCCGACAGCAGAAATGCTGAAATCAAGATTTTTGATGCTGAAATCAACAACAATATCCCATTCGTTTCTACATAGATTTTAAAAATTCTATAAAAATCAAGTCAAATAGTTATCAACAAACGCCACAGCATTACCTCTGTATGAAGTTGTTTTCCTGCAAGATTTTTTTATGAATTAAATACTCAAGTTATACCCAATATGCATACATTTTGGTCGGTAAAAATTCTTCTTGGCTGGTAGATTTTTTTTTTCATCTTGCAGCCAACTTGGCCGGTAAGTCAAAAAGATAATTTCAGACACTGGGGATCAGGTATACTTGTGAGTATAGCTAACTTTTTAATCAAGTACACACACCAAAGTGTGAATAATGTTACTCACGCTGTAGCTGTTTGTCTTCGAGAACATGTAGTAAAAAGATATATAAGCGCTCCTAGTAGTGCTCATGTGCTACATTATACTGTATCACACCACAGTTAGCTTCATAGAGAAGCAATTGAAGATAGAATGCTGCAGTGAATAGCTTTCTAATCTACCTTGGATTTCAAAATCTCGTCATTTTACTTGCACAAATGTGAAAGCTGTCTGCAGTGTAAACACACACAGTTCTGAATGTACAGAAAAACATTTAAAAGTTGGAGAAAACACCGGAAGCAGGATGTGAGGCAGACTCTGCCATGCTTAGTATATAAAGCACTCAGAGTAAATAAGAACATCAGTCTGACACTGTAACCTTTCATACACATAGCCCCTTTGACAATACCTGTTCAACGTGGGAATATTGGGCATTATTCCGCCTTGCTGTTCTGTATAAAACATACAAACAGAATTGTTCAGCCTTTGAGCCGGCAGCGGAGGTAGTAACAGAACCGAACCAGCGTCTGTGTGAAAAGGAAGAGCTGACAGGACTGTAAAGCTTTGAAGATATGTTTTGGTGTTTTGACACAAACACACTGTTGTGTCACACATCAGGTCTCTTTCGCTTTCAGAACACCGCTATTGTTTGTTCAGTGTAAAGTGAAGCCGTTGTAATGAAGGGTCTTCTTCACCTTCTCCAGTATTGTGGGACCGCTCTCACAGGCTCCCATCATGCCATTACTGCTACATCAGCATCGTAGCCCCTCTTTAAACATGATCTGCTGAGTGATTGATCTTACTGGAGCTGTGTTGTACAGTAACCTTGATACAAACGAAATTACATCTGGTCAGCCTCTCGCATATATTACTATGGTGACCGAAAGTCAACCTGGTTCATAAAAGAGTCTGAGAGCTGCCAAATGTGGACCTGTGGTTTGAAAGGACATCAGACAGGGTGCATTGATTTTTGAAGAGAAACTTTGAGGACGAGGAGACAAAAGCCAGTTCCACACGGGCAAAGTGATGTTACACTTTCTTTGTTTCAAATCAACCTGTTTAGAGATGTACTGATTGGGGTTGGATATGCTACATGACGCTCCACCTGAGGGTGGAGGAATGAACTCTGCTGTAACAAGATTGACAGGCTGTGTGCGTTTCCATGTGGCTTCACATGATTGAACCATGATTGATGGTCAATCAGTCCCACAGGAAGCCCCCTGACCCATCATTCAGCCCAGCTTCAAACCCAGAGGACAGGTTCTCTGCCACTGCGTGACCTATTTCTCAGCTGTCAGTCATTTCTCCTGATGGATTCTGGGCTAGTTGCACAGTACACTCCTAACAGGATGGTGGTGTTGTCAGTCAGTCTGTATTTATTGGTCCGACCACCTGTCAACACTTTGGTCCAACTACTTTGCAACTATTGGCCAGATTGACATGCAATTTGGTGTGAAATCTGGACATGAAATGTGGTCCTCAGAGGATGATTCCTAATGACTTGAATGTATGTTGACCCATCAACATTCTTCAGGCCAAAAACCTTCCCCTGACCAGCATATTGCCCATCACAAGGTATCTCAAAATGTGAGTATGGACACACATGTAGCAATTAAGTTAATTAAGTTGCCATATACATCTTCAGCAGAACCAACATAAAGCTTTAAAAGAAGCTGTTTTGAGATTCTAGTTTGAGAAATTGGTGTTTAAGCTGTTCACTTTGCATCTCTTGTGTATTGCTGCGTTCTTCTGTGCACGTGTGCGCGTGCACCCATGCAAATAAACCCTGTGAAGACAAAGGAACGATGAGCCTCAAAGATTACCCCCAGCCGGAACACAATCCTCTTTGGAGGTGCTGAGCAGTGTGTGTGTGTGTGGGTGGGAGGGGGCGTTTCTGAGCTCCAGTGCTGTCTAGACGCTGCTGCTGCTCTGTGTGCAGGAACGTGCTGTACCGAGCCCGGCAGCATCCAGCGCAAAGGAGTCACAGCTGATTTACACCGTCTCCTCTGAGGCACAGCGTGTTCTCACATCTCACAAAGTCGCACAGTCACATGCACACACTCACAGGAGGGATGTATCACAAATCGTCCCTGGTTCATCCTCCATCATTCACAGGATCTTTGGTCATCACGGCTACTGCGTCACTTCCGCTCAGGCTGTGGCAGCAGAGGTTGGACCCATAGTACTCTGTGTTCTCAATGTACGTGCTTGCATTTTTAACATTACTACTCTTTGGTTGTTAACTTAATGGAAGCAGATTTATAAAAACAGACATCAGCTCATCATTAGGGTGAAATGACACCATTTCCATTTATGCCAGCTCTTAACTTATTTAGCACCTTTTAAAAAGAAAATGAAATAAAAATGTATTAATTAATTAAGGCAACAACAAGAAACATTAAAGCAGACAGTGTTGGGTTCAGAGTAGGGTTGTGTGGGGCATCCTGTCAGCACAGTGGTTATAATGCATACAATATAACCACAACATCACTGGTTCAGTTCTGACATGTCATACCCCTCTCCCTCTCTCTTTCCAGGTTTTTTTGTTTCTCTGCTGTCAGGGTTCAATAAAGGCAAAATGCCAAAAAAAATACATATCCAATCAAAAACAAAAAAAACAACAACAATGAATTGATCCTACTATCAGGTGTTGTGTGAGTAACTAGCCTGATACAGTGTATCCTCTGTGCTCCACTGTTGTCCAAAAATGGTTAAAAATTAGCCACACCACCGCACTGGGTGACATGTTCCTTCATTACCATGAACACATCGTTTGTACTGAATTCCAAATATGCTGTCCCGCTGCTGGAAATACTCGCTGAACCACCACATGACTATTAATCTGTGGTTGAAAAAAGTCACTAACAAAACCAAACACTATTTATCCCTGTGTGAGTATCGTTTACTCAAAACTACAGCCCTGCTGTTTTAGGAAATGACTGAGACTTATTTAAAAATGAAACATGTGGTTGGTTTTGTGCTATTAATAGAGGTTGTTTTTGTTTTGCATCAATATAAAATTGTTCAGGTATATATTATATATTGCACAATTAGACTTCATCTGCATCTGACTCTTATCTACAAACAGAAAAGGAAAACTTGCATGATAGTTGGTAGTGACATAAAAATTCATATAGTATAATAAGAAAATTGTATCCATATCACCAACTTGACATCCTATCATTAAAGCAATTCTGAGAAAGTTTTAGAGGTAGAGGAAGTTACCACAGCGCAGAGTGGTATGACATCAAAAACTCATTTATCCTGTCTGTGTAGGCCATGGAGAATGTATGTGGCTGCTGGGTAATAAAACATACATCTGCTGGCCTAATAACTTGCTATGTGGACAGCAGTATAGTTCAAAGTAAGTTCCATGTTTGTTTCTCCTGCTGTTGGAGGCTGTACAGAGAGGGTGGAGCAGGGAGGATGACAGGTGTCAAAGCAGTGACACGTGCCACAGCCTTGTTTGGCTCCAGGTCGACCCATGGCTGAAATGAAACAGTGAAGATGAAACGCAGAGAGTTGGAGCAGGCCTGTTTATCGAATGACTTGGACACTGGCATTAAGACACTGAATGGAAGAATGTTTTTGGGCTGAGCCAAATCATTACACAGCTCTCCTACAGCCTTATTCTGAGTGAGATAAACAGAAACTTAAGACCCTTCAAGTTGTATTGAAGCTTTTAACCACATCCTGCAGAGGCTGCCTAGGAGGTTCAGCAAAGTGTTGCACCTTCTTCACAATCTGCACATTTGTAGGACGTTGCAGCACCCACAAGCTAACACGCACAGCTTTTGTTTGTCAGTTTTGACCTTTCGTTTGCTTTTGTTTCATAATAGTATTTCCTTTAGGCATTTTCCCCTCTAACTGTAAACCTGTGACTGATAAACATACAGCTTGTCCCCAGTATGAAGCTAACCTGTCTATTCAGTACCAGTGAAAGCATGTGCCCAGACACACTCATTATTGTCTGCACAGCCTCTTTTCTAATAATGTGTAATTAGAATACAGTGTGTGACCCTGACACCACTGTCCTTTGTGATGAGGACCTGGGGAAACTGCAGCAGTGCATTCTAACAGTGGTTTCCTGTTTCCTGTGGAGTAAACAATCAGCATCGCAGCAGTCCGATGAGATGCTCAGTCTCAATCTGACAGTAGGGCTTTCCTGCATATGTACACAAATGACGAGCAGTGCCAAAAAATAAGCCCCAAGCAGGACGGCCAAGGAGGATGTCATTAATTTTTATATCCCACCCTGCACTGAAAAAAAAATCCTTTGAATTTACTTGATTTTAATGTGTACATCGGTCCCACATGATGAGAATGTGGCCAACTAACATCATTTTCCTCCTTTTCTCAATTAATTATTGCTCGTCAAACCAAAATATTTTATTCACATTAAAATGTTTAAAAGAATCATGTTGCTTCAACATGTTATTTGTCAGTTACCATAATACCAATTTATTGCGTTACGTTAAAGTAATTTCATCATGTCCAGGGTACCTGATTTTCAAACTGTAAGTTCAACTTGATTTCTTAATCCAATATTATTCAAAGGTATTATGTAACTTCAAAGCTATTTCATTATGTCCCTGGTACCCACGTTAGGCCTGTAAATCTAACTAGATTTGTTAAATTTAACTATCCATATGTATTGCAGGCTTCAGTTCCATGTTAATGCGTGTAAAATAATAACTTTCTAATACAAAATCATAAATGTAAAAACACTGATTTGCATTGACAACAAAGGCAAAGAGTCAGAGTTTTGTACCAAGTGTACTATATTGAGGATGTCAGAACAAGCTCTCCAAAAGTTGCCAGAACATAAACTGATTACTCAGTGCAGCTGCTGTAAAATGATTACACAGAGGAATCAAAACCCAAATAAATTCTGCATAGTGAGATGGATCGACAATAAACAATGTAAACTTGTATAACCTGTTTTCACAGTGTATCAAAAGATACATATACATACTTCAAACATATCTTTAGACTGGATTAAGAACAGCAAAGATATTTATAAACTAAGTGTAAACTACTGTCACAGTAGATTCAAAAGTGCAAATACAAAATATTGTGGTGTTGTGAACCATTACCACAAACAGTACATTCCAAAACAAACCAAAACAGCACAATGTAATTAAGGTAAAGTAGAGCTAGTGCTTTGATAGGAAGTGTACTCTCAAGGTTAACCCTGCGCACACAATTTCCACAGTGCTGACAACAACGGTGGCCGAGAGAGCTCAACACACTGCAACTTCAGAAAACACATGCAAATAGACAAAACACAAGCAAATTAAGAAAACATCTTCATCAATTTGACAACATGAACGCTGCAAAACCCTCACAACACAACCAAATCGAGAAATGTGATGCAAGTAGTACAGATGATACTATATGAACGGATATGGATGTTTCTACACTCAAAAAATTGAAACGTTGATTTAAATTTAATTAAATGTATTTTGTCAACAGGTTCCAAGAAATTGTATTAGGTTAGTTAAAAGCAAAAACATAAAGTTCATTTAACTTAATTAACTTGTGTTAGAGTAACATAATGATTTTAAATTCAGCCAATTAAAAAAACTTCTGATCAACAAGAGATATTTAAGCTTAATATAATTAAGTCAGTTATGTTATATGGACTTAAAGAATATATTTTCATCCTACATATTTTACATTTGTCCTTTCAACATTTAACTTATTTGTAGTAGTACAATGATAAATTTAAGTTCAATTAATTAAAACATTAGGTTTTCATCCTATTTATTTTTTACTAATTATGTATGTATGTATGACATAATTTTAGTTAGTCAACAGGTTCCACACAAATGAATTAGGTACACCCAACATATTTTTGTTATGTCCTTTATTCACCAACACAGCAGTTGACATTTTGCAACCTTTACACTGCCACATTCAAATCATAACAGTACACCATAACAGTACATCATCATAACAGTACACTATCATATATCATAGATTGTGTGTGTGTTGTCTAACCATAGGGTAGTGATAGCAGAGAGCAGTGGACATGAGGGCAGGAGATGATGGAAGGAGATGAGGGGAGATGATGGGAGAGGGGGCAGCCAGTCACCGTGTCCAGTCACTGAAATTACATGAATGTTGATTGTTGACAGTACACCATCATAACAGTACA
>JBBPCS010002793.1:0-13073 GCA_037974645.1 Hollardia meadi
ACACACACACACACACACACACACACACACACACACACACACACACACACACACACACACACACACACACTCAAAATCTCTGAGATGCTGCCAGCACATATAAACTATGTGACTGTGGCTCCATGGCTTCTCTCAGCAGCCTCGACAGCATTTTTTAAAATTGTAAGCAGGTTTTTCGATGTTTGTGACCTGGGTTGTAGTTCACTGTGACCCAACATGAGAAGTCTCTGTCCAAGCATACAGCACACAGCTTTAGGTCTTTAATGTTGAACAGCGCAGCACAACATGAGAGCACAGTCACAATATCAGTTGGCTCTGTCGTCCTTTGGGGAGTAAAATGACAACACAAGTTACGACAGCGGAGAAAAACAGACTTACGTGTGGTGGGAGCACCTAGATATACGGTCATACCGGGCTTAACAAACGAACAGCGGCTTCGGAAAGACGGTGCTGGCCCTTCCTTACTACTCAAATCATACATGTGCTCCTTGTGCACCCAACCCCTCCTTCACACGCCAAAACGGTGACAGCAAGTCGAATCTGAAAACCAGTGACAACGAAAAAATACTGACGGCGTAAAAACACACAGTCACTGAAAAAAGACAGACATGAAGAGAAAATAAGAGGATTCATGGTGAAAAACACATTGCAATACAAAAATTTTGAATTTTTAAAGATTGGACGATTAGAAATTTCGTGTTTTGTCAGGGAAACTTTTTTCAGTGCCAATACAACTTTTTTAATTCAGGAATTGTTTTCAAAACTAATTTTTTATTTTATGATTTACCGTCATTGTTCTGGCTCCATACTCTGCACCAAATGAAAACAACTGATGAACATAGTGCAGAATTTATCAGCTCAAAATATGATTACATATTTTCCTCAGCAGCTGGTAGAGACCAGAATAGTATCGAGTATCGGACAATCAGGAGGAGGGGTCTCATTCCTGAGCGCCGGGGTTGATGCGTCACATAACCACAACTTTACCTGAAACATTTAGTCCATTAAAGCGTTTCCAGTATTCAAAAGACATCATAATCATATTCTGTTATTAAATAATGAATTCACAATCAGAATAGCAAAAAAATACAGATTCAAATACTGAATAAATAATATGAAGTCTGCCAGTAGAAATGGTTCCTGAGCCTCTGAGCAGGACTCAGTATAGAAATGTTCATGTAGTGCTCTGAACTGATAACTTCTTTAATGTCTTTATTAGTATCATCACAGTGTGCAGACACAAACTCCATCGGAAGTCTCGACAGCTGTTAAAGCTGTTAAAGATCAGAAGTCTCTTTTCTCTTAAAACATCTTTCCTTGTTTCCTCTCTCCTCGTTTGGTTTCCTTGCTAAGACGCAAGTGAGGGAAACGTGGATGCATAAAAGGAATTCAGATGTGACCCAATGCCCCCAAGTGGCAAAAAAAAAATCTGTTATTGCAGGTTTTAAGTTTGGATGTTTGTTTGTTTTTTACTTTGCGACTTCTTGTTTTTTACAGGTTTTAGATGGTTTTGCCTCATGTAAGATGAGTGTGTTTGTGTGTCTGTTTTCTCTCTAATCAACCAAACAGGAAGGACATCTGTCCACTTCCTCCCACTCAGCCAAACAGACGACCATGGAAACCTCAGTCACACAGCACCGAACACCTCTGATGTCCTCTACAGATTCCTCAGGAACGTTCCTGTGGGTTTCATCTTTCCCATTACAGAATGCTATTTTTGAATTTCAGGCCGGAAATTTATAATTTCCTTCACAGCACAGCAAATCTCAAACCTGTTAGTAAGGACAGTTTAATGTGTATATACACTACAGCAGGGGTTCTCACCCTTTTCTAACTTAACTTTCTGTCAACAAATTTCAGAGGACCACCTTCTCGATTGAATTACAGAATAATCATAAAACAAACAAACAAACGAACTGTGCCTTCAGCTCAGCATCACTGCCTGCCAATTTTGAATTCAGGTTTATTGTAGTCAGGATCATATTTTCCTCACCACACACATTTTTTCATTTCAAAAACCGTTTTGTGCCACTGCACCTGAAAGAACATTAGCTAGTAGTGGCAGACGTTAGCTAGTAGTGGAAGACATTGGCTACCTGTGGCAGGCGTAAGCTAGCTGTGGCAGACGTTAGCTAGCTGTGGCAGACGTTAGCTAGTAGTGGCAGACGTTAGCTACCTGTGGCAGACGTTAGCTAGCTGTGGCAGACGTTAGCTAGTAGTGGCAGACGTTAGCTAGCTGTGGCAGACGTTAGCTACCCGTGGCAGACGTTAGCTAGTAGTGGCAGACGTTAGCTAGTAGTGGAAGACATTAGCTACCTGTGGCAGACGTTAGCTAGCTGTGGAAGATGTAAGCTAGTAGTGGCAGACATTAGCCAGCTGTGGCAGACGTTAGCTACTTGTGGCAGACGTAAGCTAGTAGTGGAAGATGTAAGCTAGTAGTGGAAGACATTAGCTACCTGTGGCAGACGTTAGCTAGCTGTGGCAGACGTTAGCTACTTGTGGCAGACGTAAGCTAGTAGTGGCAGACACTGACAGTCAATTGCATGAGTCTCACTCTCAATGCGTGAGAGTTGACAGCCCTGTCTATCATTTTGTATTCATTGGCCTGAACTGTATTCCTCATACCATCCTGTCATTCATTTCTCACATATGCTCACTTTCCTGTTGTTATTGTCTGGGGCCGTCTGTTCTCATCAGCTGGTCTCATTTGTCCAATAGCACAGCGACACACCGTCATCGTTAGCCTCTCATCTTTCTCTGCCTTTAGTTTGCTCATGCTGCTGTAATGTGCGCCCCTCCACCTCCCCATCCACTCAATCCTGACCTCCACCACCGTCTTGGCACTTTCTCACTTTGGAAAGTACGTTGCGCTACGTCATCTCTTCAAGTCCTCTGAAATTTACGCAGACGGCTTTACATTTGCAGGTACATTAGAAACTTGTCCATATTTGCCTGAAGCCTTGTCCGTCTGGATGAGACAAAATGTCAATATCTGACGAGCCGGGGATGAGAACAGGCTGTATTATCTTCTGTAATAAACATAATTTCTACCTGATTGAAGGAGTGTCAGTGTCTGCTTGTGTATTGTGACAATATTATATCAATATTATTCGACTTTCACTGGGTCGATTAGCTGCTTTGTGCATCTTTGTTCATCTCACAGATGCAATACTTTTGTTCCCTCCGTCACACATTTTTCTGCCTTTGCAGCCACAAACAATGCACTCCTTTCACCTTGGACATCGGAGCTTCTTTGCCTTCTTAGCAACTGTTCACTTAGCATTTAAATTAAAGTGAGCTGCAAGAGGAGAGAATAAGAAAAGTTTTAGAAAGCTGAATGTAATAAAGACTTTTATCTGGGGTTGTGTTTGTCAGGAAAAGGTTTGTGATGCAGACGCAGATCGTTATCCCTCTAAATGTTTATCATTTTGTATCTTTGTCGCTGGCATGACACTGAAAACACTTTGAAAAAAGTTAACAAAGTGAAATTAGTTTTTGTCGTTGGTAATCTAGCAACATTTTCTCGCGACTCAAACAACAACAATGCCACAATCGATTTCTTCTCAACATCAAACACAAACTCACATTTCCCATCTACAGTAGAGGCGTCCTTAAAGTGTCATCAGACATCTTCCCTTTTAGGCCCACATGTAAAACTTATTGAGGATCAACAGTTGGAATAGACTCTCATATCCAACCAAAAAATGTAAACAGTAATCTTTAATTTTTAGTTCTTGATTTTTTTTTTCTTTAAAGGCATCCTGGAAGTGATCCTCATTCGCCTAAAAAGACCTACATCACTTTCATGATTGTGTCAAAAACATTGCAATGTGGTTCCGATTCAAAATAAAAATGTGCACTTCATGAACGGTTGATATATTTATATTTTATCAAGGTTTGTGTGCGTTTGTCTTCACGTTCCTCCACATTAGATCACCAGCAGAGAAACATCCTGGTGAGTCATGGTGTCTCGCGGTGAGTCAGACACCCGTGCATCCTCCAGGACCGGAGAACCACAGGTCGGCACCTTTGACGTCAATGTGGACGCGGAGGAGACCTGCAGGGTTTGTTGAAAATCCGTTTGGGACCGAGCTGTAGAGACAGATCAGGAGGGTTAAACCTAAAGGGCCGTGACAATGTGACACAACAAATCCCCACAAATTATGGTTCCCTGTGATGAGCCCTTTCCCCTTTATTCCAACTCGGAAATAAAAGCCCTTTTACCTTCAGTTTGATTCATTTGACACCAGTGATGTCTGGAGATAACAATGTTCCTCAAAACCCATGTGTCACAAATCAAACCCAAGGCCGTAATCTTATTTTAGAGGGAGGAAGTCTGGTGGCCGAACAAAAAGCTGCAAAAGATGTATGACAACAGCTTTATACCATAAAATGTATTAAATTCTGGTTTGCTTGCTGCCAGCCTCAAGGGTTAAAACACACATAAAACAAACACAGACGCAGCTTTTCTTTTAGTTTGTGAGAAGTCGACAGTTCAGGTACAAAGATAAGATGAAATTATGATCTGCCACTTGAACCAGGGATTATGTTGAAACTTTAGGTTTGAAATGAAACATTTTCAACTCTTGATCGACGTGAATGAAGCTAATTTTATATTTTTGGCGCTCAGCGCGAGTGGACGCTAGTTTGCATCTATTCACGTCTTTGTACCGACCTTGTATGCAAGTTTGCCGTGCAAAAACAAAAAATCTGTTTTCTGTTTATGACATCATAGGCTCCAACATGCTTCTAGTTGCTGTAGTCCATACTGAAGCCTACTCCGTCACTGCGGTTGCTCCACGCTGCTGCTCTGGAAAACCAGTCTTTGCTAAAATGCATAGCTATGCAAGTGAGCCAGCGTGGGGAAGTCTCCACGGACACTGGTTTTAAAACTCTGCTATACTGATGGTGATCGGCTTCATCAGCATTACGTGAACGCCTTTAGCAAGGACGTTCGTTTATATGACAAAAATCCTGCACTCCAGGTTCAGGTGTTTTGTGAAAAACATCAGTATGCAAGACTTTGTTGGACGTGCTGTAAAAAAAGGATGCACACACACTTTTCTCCTCATCCATGAATGTTAACCTCTGTGAAAATCACAATAAAATGGGATATCGTGTACGTACCAGCAACCCAAAACATTATGCATCTGGACAGGGCTATCGCCAGCGTGGAGGCATAAAAATCAGTTTGGGACTTGACAATTTTATTATGTCCAGCATTTCAGAAGTAAATGAGATTTAGAGAACTGAAAACTAAGACATTTGACAACACATTTCGATCGCTTTGGTCAGTTACATCCAACGCAGTCCAATGCCTTTTTTAATATGTAAAGGCCAAATGTTTCCTCACCGTTTTCTACAATCAAAGCCCATTTTCCTTCAGTATGCTTCAATGTATACATCTCAGAGCACAGTGACAATTTGCCATTTTTCTACTCAACACGTGTGTGTGTTGGCCTCATCTCTGCAGAGCAGAGAAGCGATCATACAAGGCTTACATCTCTGACACACAAATGTCTTTCACTTGTCACCTGCAGCTACACACTCACGTGAACACACACAAACACACACATCATCCATCGTTCAGGGGAGATTGCCCTCCCTGTTTAAACAACAGTTCGGGGGAGGGTCATTGGTGTGAAGGCAGCGGGAAGTGATGTTGAGCCACCATTAGGGAAAATGAGACTGTGGTTATCATGGGAACAAGACGTTGTGTTTCTCTACAGCCTCCAGCCTTGTGTCATTTCACTGACAGAATGACAATATTGCACTGAAATAGTGGCACTTCTTAGGTAATGAGATTTCTTCCATTAGAACTGGCTAAGAAAGGTTGTTTGAAGCAGTGATTCACAACCTTTTTCACCCCAATCTTACCTTTAATTTATTTACGCCCTCCCTTCCCCTCTTCGTCTTCCGTGCTTTCTCTCACAGCACAGTTTTTGTTGCACTACATGGCCAAAGATATGAGGGCACCCCTATTCACGTAATGTATCTCTGGAAAATTGTTTTAACTCTCCTGAATCAAAATGTCAAATGGTGTGCAGCTGCGTTGGTGCAACACTTATCTGCTTTGTACAGACATGACAGCAACATTTCAGAGCAAAGTGATTCAACAGCTCAGAGAGTTGAATCAAATCTGATGAAACCACAGAGTTCAGCTTTTATTTGATCCGTTTTTATTCCGGCGATAGCTGTGGCCGGAGTTGGTTGACGTCTTAATCCCAAATTGTATTGAGGAGACATGTTTCTCACCGTTTCACTTGGGGATGGAGCGGGCGTGATATTTTTTTCCCCAGGATGATGAAGGCATGGCCTGCCAAACTCATGGTAGCACGACCCGCCCTATTTACCCCTTCATCACCCCAGGAAAGAAAGTACAGCCTGCAGCACACTAC
Organism: Hollardia meadi; assembly: GCA_037974645.1. NCBI lineage: Eukaryota > Metazoa > Chordata > Actinopteri > Tetraodontiformes > Triacanthodidae > Hollardia > Hollardia meadi. The sequence continues at coordinate 6,399 of JBBPCS010002793.1, forward strand.
TGAACGATACACATCAGATTTAGAAGAAGGTAGGTATATGTTGTGAACCTCAACATACCCTGCACTACGCACCTTTTACATTGTGTCCTTGTTTTCATGTTGTCATTTGATACATTGTACCCTTAAAATTTATTTTAAGAGGTGAATTTAGGTTTGAGGCACTTGATGCTCACACGCTAGCTCATTATATTAGCTAATCTGTTAGCTACTGGAGTAATAACTTTAGCTAATAAGTTAGCTAACTTCAGTAGCTTTAAAATGTTAGCCCGCCATCTGTCGTAACGTAATGTTATGAGGCGTGTTGATGTAGAAACTGCAGAGGAAGAAACTTATTTGTGTTGTATAAATCTCTTAGTCCTTTTCCCAGTATTTTCCCTACATGAAATTAAATAAAAAGGCTAACCAGATGGCGTTTTCACAGTTAGTAGGCCTGTAGACGTGCAGTAAAAGTTCCCCGTTTCTTTTAGTCAATGTTCCTCGAGTTAAGCTCGGAGCGGCTTCAAGCTCTCCTGGTTGAATCATCGCGTCATGATGAACATATGTGGTAGAAACAATTTTGTTCTTCGAAAAGAAATAGAATTATCCTGTGGACATTTTAATCTTCAGCATAAATCAATTTATGGATCAGAACTGGTGGGGAAAAAAACATGATGTCTCTTAAACAACATAGTTCTCGATATTAATATAAACCGATAAATTTACATCTACATTATTGAGCAGACTCATGTTTCTAAGTAACAGTAAGGATGGATATTATTTTGTGTTTATAAAATGTCCTAATGAGATGCTTCCATGTGTAATCAGTGCTGTTCAGCCCCTCCAGCTTAAAGGACGAGTTACAGCTGGTGAAAGACAGCTGCAGCTGTATATTATATAGTTATATATATATATATATATTATAGTTAAATTTGACTAAGATATGGAAGCAACCAACTGCTAATAAAACTGACAGAATGTTTAATTATTAAAAGCTGCCCATTATTAAAAGGCATCCATCAATTTTTATGAGCTGCAGCTGTGTTTACGCTGATAACGAGGCTGGAAAAAAAGGCTCCTACAACAAGCAGACTTTAGCTTTACAGCTATTTACAAATGTGATTATTTCTACAGGTACATGATGTACGTCTTCCCTTCCCCCTGCCAACATGTCTCAGCCCATCACTGCTTTCATCACTGTAACAGCATTATGAGATCAGTGGTGTGTGTCAATGTTTACACGATATTCACCTTTTTTTTGGTAACCAAATCCGAGCTAATACAGGCGGAAATAAAGGCTCCAAACGGATCTTTCCTGGAAAACATTCTTCATCAGCCAATAACAAAAACATTCATCTCTTATGTTCAAGAAACTTGAGGCTCAAATTTGAGCTATTCAACTGATTACATTCGGAATCAGTGGCAGATTGATATGGAATGTAAGATTGAAGGAAACAAGGCATCTATTATAGAAAATAAACAGTCTATCCTGAGCTCCAACAATGACAGAGACCACTTTAAAATATCACTGGTGCTGCCAAGTGTATTAAAGTGGATTCAGAAATTGGCACTTAAGCACATATTGTCAAGGTTTGTGCGAACAACACTAGGAAGGGGTAGGACTCAAATGCAGACAACCAACAATCGAGCAGGTTCAGTTCGGTGGCATTTATTATGATACGGGATGTGAGTTGAGGCAGGCAGAGGTCAGTCAGATAGAAACAAACAAATCCAAGTGGCACTGGCAGAAATGAAATTTAAAAAAAAGCAGGCAAAGAACTGAAAACAGAATCAAAAGCACAGGGAAGACATGAGGGTAAAGGCAGGAACGAAGGCACGGACTTAAATACACCTGGAAGGGCAGGTTAACAGGACACAGGTGAAACTAATCAGGGCGGGGCCGACAATCACAGTGGCGAGACAAGCAAGACATGACGCACGAGGAAAACACTACGAAATGAAACAGGAAATAAACTAAACCATAACACATATGTTCTGGAAATGTGTAAACATAACCCTGATTGGATATGATATATCATCTTGGCAGCTAAAGGAAACAATGCAGGGAACAAACACAAGGCTAAACAGACTTTTCTCAAAGTCTGGACTTCTACAGATATTCCTGTGTTGGACAGCTGGTACAAGGAGGTACTGATGACTGAGGAAAAGCTAACCTACACGCTTCATGACAATGTTGATGGATTTGTTAAGACGCAGGACCAGTCCTGGACAAGGTGGACCCCTCTGGACTGGACTTTGTTTCACTTAAAACTTAGGATCTGACTACAGCACATCCCAATTATCTGAATGTAATTACACCAGTCATGGTGGTGGTATGTTTGGTTTTTACCATGCTGTCTTTGATCACACAAAGCAGAACCAAACTCTGGAGACGGTAGGTATAAAGGTAGGTTTATTGAACAAAAGGTAATGTGCAGATGACTTCATGTTTCCGGTGGAGGAGGCAGCAGGTTGGCTGTGAGGCAGTTTGATGGCAGGCGGTTGATTTTAGGCACAGGGATAACAAGGCAAGTCTGCGGCAACAATACAAAAAAACATTCTAGGCGACCGAGACGTGCAAATACCACAGAGGCTGACATGACCAACTGCCGCTGAATGAGTGAAAGACCGGAGCTTAAGTATTGCAGAGATGATGAGTGGATTGATTGCAGGTGTGCTGGAGGATCACCACACCCCCTCACAAGACAAACAGAGGAAACACAGAAACACCAGGAAAACTAGTGACATGGCCGTAGCCATGACACAATGAGTGGTTCTTTTACATCTACACATATATACATGTGGTAGTTGAATCATATGTAATGCCTGTCAGAAACTCAATAATTATTATCTGGGTGTAGACATGTAAATGCATATTTGAATATAAATAACTGTATACACTAATATCCTATTGTATTCTAAACTGAATTACCTCTATATATATCTATATATATATAGATATATATAGATATATATATGCTCTGTGTGTGTGCAGCATGAAACGTCATTTCGTTGTGCAGCCCAGTGTTGTACTTTGTTCTTTCCTTGCCGGCGGCTCATTTTAAACTGATTAAATCTGACCGACCCAACTCTCGGATTCAGTTTAAACATGAAGATGTCTGAATCCAGAGCACTTAAAAAGCCACTTGGATAAACAGTTCAGCACAGCCAAATACATCATGGCTTTATATTCACAAACATGAAAAGGGCCGGCCACCAAAGAGCCAGACGCTACCTCACTGCCAGACTCCATTTTCCAAACATTCGCAGGTAATTTGGTCTGCACGCGAGGACAACCAACGAGCTTTCTCCGCTCCTCTTTGACGTCCAGTCATCTGCACTGAAGAAACACACACGAGCACAAAACCACATACAGTACGTAGGTGAGTGAGTGATGTTGATGTGGACATATACAGATTTATTAAATATTTGGGGCTCTCTCAAGAAACCTTTGACATAATTAAACTTAACATATACTGTATATATAAAGGCATCAACTATGAGGCTGAAAACCAAACCTGAACTGGTAAAGGAAACACTGCCACTGGAACACTTTGTATTCCCACTGAAAGAAGGAAATTGGCAATCTTTTATTTACACTCAGTCAGTATTTATTTCAGTGTCACTGGTTTCAGTTTCATCTCGCCGTCACCGTGTCGGCGTGGAGAGGAGGTTTGAGGGGAGGGAGATTTATGTATGTATTCCTCTGGACCTGGGATCTGCTCCTTTGACAGGAGCACACATCCAGCATACATCAGTGGCTATGAGTTTTTTCCTGCTCCCACGGCCCACGTTTCCCTTTTCCAGTTTCCGGTTATGATGACAGCCTGCTGTAACTTCCTGTATCTGGTCCGAAAGTCTGAAAAATGTTTTTAAACTAGACAAAAACCGAACCACGGTTCAGTTTGATCCGGACCAAGACCACCACTTTTCATCGGACCAAGGTCCGGCTTTTTGGTCAAGTCCGGAACAAACAGGTAAGGTGTGAAAGCCTTCGAGAGTGTGCACAGACTTTGCTTGATTGAGAGCCTCCTCACTTTCTAATTAGGGAATGTCAAATTGATTAGACCAGGACTGTTCAAAGAGGGGCCCACCTGCCAAAGTTGGCCCACCATCAGATTCAATTTGGCCCGACAGATGTTTCTAGCAAAGAAATAATTTAAGAAAATGATAATATAAATTGCTGTTCATGCTGTTTCATTTTTTGTGAGGGAAACATGCTCTTAAATATGTTGGATTCCTAATTATTTTGTCATAATCTGAGTGCGGAGACACAGGAAGTCAGTCAGTTAAGGTAACTAAGGATCCTTGTACCATTTTGCATCAAAAACACAATACAACAGGAGTTTGCTTTTGGCCTCCGGCCCATCATTAAGGTTAAGTTTTGGCCCTCATAAGGAAAAGGTTTGGACACCCCTGGATAGACTGACTAGCTGCTAAGTCCACCGGGAGTTTGGATTAAATGCAAAAACTAGTTATAGAAGCTGATTTCCAGCCTTGTCCACATGAGGCATGTCGAGCCAGCATCCACAACACCAGGACCCTGAACACAAGGCAGCTGCAGGAAATTCAGCCATTGTTCTTTTTTATTTATGTCTGTGCTTCTCTTATAATGTGGCAGAATGTCTTCTGTTCCAATTATCACCGAGTCTCATTACTGCTCTCCAGAACAGAAGACAGTGCAGTTTGAACTCAGTTTAGTTTTCATTCCATTTTAGTTCAGCGCACAAAAAGCAGCTGCTGCTTGTGGCATCCAGAAATAACAGTTCTGTGCAACGAATCTTGGCAGGTATTGACCAAAAATAAAGCACAGCCATTATCAGTAGATACAGTAGATTACAGTACACAGTGTGTGGTTTCTTGCATAACTCAACCTTCACACTGTCGAGAGGTCTTATCAGCCAGAGTGGCTGAAGAGTGTCTCTCCTCTCTTCAAACTGAATGTCACTGAAGATAACAAGAGGATCGAATGTGAGTGCAAACCAGGGGTGAGTATGGTGAGCAGAGTGGCAGGTGCACCCTGGTTGTCACACCTGTCATGACGGCCCGCTATCGATCCAAATCCAGCAGCGCACATTAATCAACATTGCTGTAAATGTGTTAGCCAGCTGTATGTCTTTGGCGAGATGTTTTGAAACCTATCATGTTGTTAAGAAATCCACAAGGTGACAAAATTCCATAAAGAGAGCAATAAAACAGGAACGCTAAAGAAGGAAGACACGCCATGCGTCATGACTGCAGGTGCACCACAGACGGAAGATAACATCCTGTTTTCAGCCTCTGACTCTTTGTAAATCCTGTTTACTGTTCCGCCCTGTAACTCATATCAGTTTGAGCAGACACATGTAAACCTCATCGCTCCCTCTCAGCTTTTGAGTCGTCATCCGTCTCCTTAAAACAAGGATGGTTCTTTGTATCGCTGTGGTGAGTTTGTACTTTCTGCATTTTATTCTCATGCTTTTTTCAATTTGTGGTGTTTTATTTAACCTTCATCAACAGGGCTGAACAACGTGTTTCTACACTATATATTGTGTTTTTTTGCGAATACGATGTCTCTCTTGTGCTCACACAGCCCTTATTTTGGTCTCATAAATATCTTTTTGGGTCTGCAGGGGCCTGTGTCATTATAGTCAACTATTACTGGGAAAATACTGCTGATTATTGTTCAGCATTCTACCTAATATTACACAGTTAGTTTCGATCTATGGTCGCCTTTAGAAATCATACAACTGAATTGAATTTGTGGCATGAATGACATTATTCCGGAGACCTCTTTGACCCACAGCCCAGTCACCACAATAAAGTGTTGGAACTGCACGTTTAAACCACGGACAGGTTACTTTGGTTGTTTCATACGTCTCACATTTACAGTTCGTGTCATATCTCAGGAGCTGAAGAGCTTGGCAGTGGCATGACATCGTGATAGCTGCCAAGCAAGAAACCACTGTTCGAGACCACTCCACGACCATATGGAAATTTTGTAGGATCTTTGTGGCACCAAAAGCTGATGTTTTGAAAGACACCCCTCAAAAGTTTCCAGCCGTGTTTGTGGCGACAAAACAAAGTAACAAAGTATTTTAATGCCAAACAAGATCTTCTCCTAACCATAAACAAATGCCTAAATGTAACCGGACATTAAACGCAGCTTTGTCACAACAGAAAATTGAAACGTAAAGAAATACAAAGTTTCAGCATATCAAATATAAAGTTTCAACATATAAATAGTAAAGTTTCAACATATCAAATGTGAAGTTTCAATATATCAAATGTGAAGTTTCAACATATCAAATATAAAGTTTCAACATATCAAATGTGAAGTTTCAATATAATCTCTGGTTTGCAGAAATGTTCGGTTTCTATCAACATGTTTCTGAGGACCACCCTCCAAAATATTCAAGGGAATTATCCTAACAAAAAATAAATATATACATTGGGGCTGTGACATGATTTTAGCCTACCACATTCAACTCACTGTGCTTTGAGCTCAGCATCACTGCTGGTCATTATGAATCCAAATGTATTCTTCATATTTCCTCACCATAAGCTTTTGAACTTTTACTGGAACAGGGTTGTGTCCCACATCACTTTTTCCTTTTAAAAACCATTTTGTGCATCCGAGGGAACGTTAGCTAGCTGTGGCAGACGTTAGCTAGCTGTGGCAGATGTTAGCTAGTAGTGGCAGACGTTAGCTAGTAGTGG
>JBBPCS010002796.1:0-13071 GCA_037974645.1 Hollardia meadi
GACGGGTCATACAGCTCCGGGAAACCGGAGACCGCAACGATCAGTTTCTCCTCCATGTCAGTGTGGAACAAATATTTGCTAGGAACTTCAGTACATAGGGAAATGTTTACAGCGGGAAGAAAATCAAGTCCAATTGGTTGCTGCTTCAGCGCGTCGCTGCTAATTTGCATTAAGTTCAGCTCAGCTCAACTTCAACTCCTCGCTGGCATCGCGCCGCTCGCTGCTGCCACGGCGTCGGACGCCTCTCGTCGCCGTCTCCCATTGAAAATGATTGACTGCCAGCCGCTTTTGTAGCTCATGACGCTTCTAGTGTGAGCGCACAGTTAGTAGTATATACAAAAAAACAATTATATAAATGTATGAATAAATAATAGGTCATAAAAATCTACTTTTTTCCCCCAAAGTACAAAATCATGGTTAATACAGAATAGTTTTGGTGTTGATGTTGTCATGTTTTGTGATGCATTTTTTATTTACAAAAATATAAATATATATTGTTAGAGAAAAATAAAAATATATAATACTGGTGATACCTTTTATTTTCAATGTAATATCTTATGCAAACAAAAACATTCAACAAATATACGCTGTGTTTCTCACCTTACAGTCGATGAATTCTGACAGTCTCACTATGTGTGCAAATATGTCATTCTCTGGGGGAATTTGGTCCTCTGGTTGTCTGGCTTTATGCTGACATGTCTTTTGATGTGCATCCTCTTTATGTAAATGCCCTAATTAATAATAATTGAATTAAGTTTTTTTTTTTTCATCCCTAAAAGTGTGTTTGTCTAATGCACTAACCTGTAAAAACTTGACCAACTTGTGACTATGTACTCAACACATTTGTGCACACACAGACACAATCTGAACTTTACTCAGCTGCATCAAGAGCAGTTGTGATCACTCTAATCCATTACCCCACCCCACCTACTCAGACGTACGCACATGTCTGCCTTCATACACATGCACACACTCACGTAGGCACACGCACATAGAACTTTTGCGTCACCCATTCATTTGGGATCAGTAGCCATATCCGTTTATCCAACTCTGACCCAATTATGTACCCCAAGTAATAGCATCAACATATTTTCAGGCTCTTTGCTCTAATGCTCATGTATTACAACTCAAGATTAGATGTTACAGAGAGCAGGCGGATGGAGCTACCACTACCTGCTACAACTCAGCTGTCACTAAGCTTTTGATGTAGGATTTGAACGTTTCAGATTTTCCTGCTTCTAAGTAAAGCAAGCTGGTAATGTCACTCATCACCTATCATTTAATTCTTGGTCATTTGATTGTTGGTATAATGTCTTGAGCCAAATGCCATGTTGAGAAACGGCTGTTTCAAGTACTAAAGTATTTAACAACTTTTCTACTAATATTGTTAGCCATAAGTTTCCGTTCTTCTGAACAGGAAAAAACGGACTGTAAAAAAAAAAAGAAATTTAAATGGAACCCAACCTCTGACCTTTTTTGATATCTTGTTTTAAATCTATAGAGTGCGGTGATGATGTCTCTTGGTCAGATATGAGAGATCTGCTCCAGCAGCTTCCAGACGTCCACCACAGTCTTCTCCGCTACCTCTGCCACTTCCTCACCGTTGTGGAGTGCAACCACATGGAAAACCGTATGACTGCCCTCAATCTGGCCACTGTGTTTGGACCCAATGTCTTCCAGTGAGTTGCACCTTTTTATAGTGGATTTGGTCAAGCTGGTAAAATAAATACCCATGGACCAATCACTCCATTATTAATTTTTTTTGCTTTTTATCCTTAATATACTGTAAAACCAAACAATGTTCAGTGAAAATTTAAGTACCAGTACTTACATGTACTGACAGTTTTATTGAAGCTTTTATACCTTTCAATCTGCATTAATTAATCTCAAGCCTCTTAGGGGCACTGCAACAAGTTGTAAACACAACATTGACATACTGTATTGTATATTGTATATGTATGTTAAATTGAAATGGTGTTAGCACACCCAGCAGACATGGAGCAAGAATTGCTTTTTATTTTTCCGCCAACCTGATGAACTCAAGTCAAATATTCATTCTCCTTTAGCTCTATCTTGGTCTCCACTAACTCTTAAAAGAAATGTGTGACTCTTTAGCTGCTAAATGTTTCTAAATGTGTTCACTTGTTAGTCACTAACTTTGCCCATCTGCCATGTTGTGCTGCTAGGCAGGTAGTTTTTCCAGTTTATTAGAGCTTCTTTGCTTGAAGATGCCCCAGTTGTGGACCAATAAAGCCAGACAATGAGCTGAAAGAGACATACAGTCATTTGTGCCATTGTTGATATAAAACTATTGGTTAGTGTTGCTTTAAGGATGGTCTTGGGCTGTGAATTGTGAAAGCCTGAGATTGCAGCATGCATTGAAATGACAATAGTACAAACTGTCAAAAATGGCAGTTATGAGCACAGTCATTTTAAAACGCTAAAGGTATACCAGTCAAAGTGTAAGTGCTTTACTTGTATGATTATCATACTTAATCCAATTTCCAATTAGTGGGATTGAATTAATGCCTCAGTCTGACATTGGTTTTAATGATTCACACTCTAGGGCAAAGGACAAAAGGCAAGTTGACTTAACAAAATGTATTCATCAAAATGTGTTCATATACTTGAAGAACTCACATTCCTGAAAGTTTTGGCAAGTTTGGTGTCTTCATTGTGACCTTTACAAAACATGTTTGTTTCATTCCTTGAATGACAAAGTTAGACATCATGCCTTAGTCTGGAAACTATAGATGAAGTAGCTAAATTTAGGGATTAAATCATCTTTTCTCTATTTCTGTTCTGAGTCAAATATTAAAAATTGGTTTCATATGCCAGAGCAGTTGGGTGGGTAGAATGATTCCACATCTATAACATGCATTACATATTGAGTAAGATAATGAACCACAAGTCAAGTTTACACCACAGGCATTTTTGTAAGTTCTCTTTCATAGCATTCGTTTCATGTCTCACATTGGGAATGCCTGAGGTGTGACTTCATCAGAAGCTCCTATTGCATTCCGAACCAGTTGTGTCAGTGTCATGTCACCCTCCCTCTATGAAAGTGCTTGATACTGCGCTACTTATCATTGAAAAACCTCTTCTCACTACGAGCAGAAGTTCCAGACTGCTCATGACAATGAGGACGACAAAGATGACTCTTCGCTTGCATTGTCCATTAGGGCTGCAAAATCCCAACCGTCTGTGGTGGCTCCAGCAGGTGAAGAGGGCTCAGGTTCCCCGATATTGGACTTGGACTTGCAGGTGTGTGCAAATGCGCCGCTGCTAAGCTCAAGATCGAATGGCCCGATGTCCAGACTCAGGCGACAAAGTCTCGTTGTGATAGCAAAAAGCTGCCCAAAGTGAAGAGGACAGGAAAACAACTCCTGCTAATTTTCCCGTAATTACTGGAGGAATTTGCTGTCTCTTGACGGAGCAAGAGATAAGCTCTGTGCTTGACGGTGAGGGTGACGGAGAGAGCCACGGCATTGGCACTGCACTCGCAGAACGAGCCCTCAATGCCACTTCTCTCCTGATGACATATCAGGCCGAGCTGGGGGAGGAGATGACGGCTTCGCCTGACCTGGCATTATGGGAGGGGGTGTGTATCATTACCGACCATTGCCTCCACCTGCACAAGGTTGAGATCCAGGGCAGAGCCATGGGGTTGATTGTCGTGCAGAAGAGGGCCCGCTAGTTAAATCTCACCACCCTGTCAACCAAGGAGAAGGAGGACATCTTAGACACCCTCATATCAGCCCACGGCCTCTTCGGTGAGATGATCACATTGATGCAGAAAAGGTGTGTCTTGGCAGACACAGCTTCAGGGCTTCGTCTTCCCTTTTTCTCTCCTCATACCTTTTCTGCGCTGCCTCCCACCTTCCCCGGTGCAAGCACTTCTCACTGTTGCACAAAATTAAAGTTGTCCCAACTGATGCATCCAGATATTATGCCGGGGACGCAGTTAAAATGAATGAAAGACACAATAAAACCATTGTTGCAGAACAATTTGGTCACTCATTTCTCCAGCTTTGAGTCCAAGCTTTCTCCACCGTCAAGGTGTATTTGGCAGCTATTTCTGCTTGCCATACAGTAGGTTTTGAGGGGAAGACTGTGGGGCAGCATCCCTTAGTCTGCTGCTGGTGCGCGCCATAGACTCCCGGTTTCGAAGCCACTGGCCCCTTCCTGGGATCTTCCTACTGTGCTGGACACCCTGTCGGTCCCTCCCTTTGAACCACTGGAACAGGTGGATTTGAAAATGGTGTCTTTAAAGACAGTGTTGTTGCTTTTGCTTGCTTCAGCTAAGCGAGTGGGTGAGATTCATGCTCTTTCAGTACACCAGACATGTATGAAGTTTATTTGGGGCATGCAAGGGTGACCTTACAACCTAACCCTGCCTTTATGCCTAAGGTGTTAGGGTTATGTTCTCCTATTGACCTGGTGTCCTTCTATCGCCCACCATTCTCCTCAGAAAAAAAAAAGAAGAGCACCAACAGTTGCACATGTTGTGCCTGGTGCGGGCATTACGCATTTACGTTGACAGAATCAAGGCTGCAGGAAAGGCGATCAGCTTTTTCTGTCTTAGTGTGGCTAAGTCTCAGTAAGGCTCAGCTCCAGAAAGTTGGCCCCGGGTAACATCTGCCCAGCAATCCGGGAGTCAGTATTTCCTAATGTGAAACAGGAAACAAATGCTATGAAAGAGAACTTTAGGTTACTTGCATAACCCTGGTTCTCTGAGTAGCATGAGTGAGTGTCTCACCTGACCACCCTCCTTGCTCATTCGCAAGGAAGAGGCGAGCATTTTTTAATGATTGATAGCACAGAGTCAAGCCCTTTTATAGAAGGTGGGTCTCCACCCTCCATGACGCTGGCTCACCTGGTTCCAGCCAATGCTGGCTGGCTGAATGCAATACCTCTGATGAGGTCATGCCACAGGCATTTCCAATGTGAGATACTCATTCATGCTACTCAGAGAACTGGGGTTATGCAAGTAACCTAAAGTTTTTACTTGAAACAGAATACATATCTTCTAAGTATTTTAGAAGGGGAAAAATCTTTGTAGTGCAGGCAGCATTAGGGGAACATCTACAGGTTAATCAAGAAAAAAACAGGCAAATGTATACTCCCAAACATAAAAGAGTCTGAAAGTATTAACATAACAGTTAACGTACACATTGAGCACGAGGGCTGAAAATTCTCTCTGCACTGGCCTCAAAATGTGTGGCCAGCAGGTGGTGCTGTAGCTTATTTAGTGTCAATAAAATCATAGAAGGTTAAAATCTGCTAGTGATTGCTCATAAATGTCCCATTGATGTCAACACACTTTTCATCTGCATGAACCTCTGGAATCAGATATTTGACGCTTCAAATTTGACATTATATTAATCACACGCTATAGGTTAGGATCTCTAATTGAGTCTCGATTTTAAAATAAATTTCATGTGACATACAGTACAAGGAGTGGTTGTTAATGTGTTTTAAAAATTTACTATGGTGTTTATAAATAAATGATGCATCAGTGGCTCATGTGCCTTTCTGTAGCTGCTGAGCTAAATAGCTCTGTCCTCACTAGTCTATTATGACGAGCTTACTGGGCATACTCATACTCGTACATTTTGACCTACAGAGATTGTTCTACAGACTGGTGACGTGGGCATCTCCAGTAATATACTGATGTACTGATGTACAGAATATAGAAGAGAAAATGTACTATATACTCTTTCATACAACCTGTTATCTTCATCAGAGGATGTAATGTATGTGTGCGTGCGTGCATGCGTGCGTCCATGTGTGTGTGTGTTAAAGTTCTATACTTAGGGCTACAGCTCAGTGTACATCTCACACAGCTGTTCAGTGGCCTCAGACATTTAAATTACTAGGGCAACTAAATTTTGCTTTGTTAATCAGGTCGACTAACTGATGATTAATTTAGTTTAGATTAGTTCAATCCTCGAAAGTGAAAGAAGAAAATGAAAACCAGAAAGACGTTCATTAACAGTTTCTTAACTTTATTTTTACTTCATCTGTCATGTTTAAAGATTTTAATGAAATATCATCTGTTTGCTTTAATTTTAATTTTTTTGTCTCTGCTCCCTCTTTTCCAGCGTGGCTCCAGGTTTTGAAGCAATGAAGAACCAGAGTATATGTAACAAGATCATGGTCAAGCTCATCCAGAACTACAACAATATATTTGAGACTGACCGAGAGGGATGCACAGAAGAACATTCGACCTTTATTATTGTCAAGGTGTTGTAATGTTTATATGAAATAGATTGGTGTTGGTGGTCCGTACAATGTAGTGCAACTGGTAAGACAACAAACTGAGTCACATGTGTGCATGCACTTTAAACAGTTCCTGTCTGGCCTGTGACCCTTTGTCCATCCACTTGGAGGAGTGATGGTTTATAAATACAAGCTTACATAATGTCAAGCTAATATTGATTAAGCTATTGATCTTATATCACAGCTTTGCATGAACGACTCCTCCACAGGTGGCTGTTTTGAGTCTCTGGTTGTTGATGTATTGCTGCTTCGATGGCTGATGTCTTTATTGATTAGCTGATTTGTCTGGTCTGCTGGTTTTCCTGGCAGCACCTGTAGCTGAGGGAAATGTGTCCGTTAAGAAACAAACCAAGCATAGCACAACAAATCATCCACTTCAAAGTCACTTAAGTCATATAATCTCAGATTCTGATTTAGAATGTCATATTTTTTTACATACATAAATACTTGTGTAGATGGATTTTGGAAATATTTTTCTTCAAAAAATGCAATAACAAGGATAAAATCACAATAAATTGAAATTTGTTCCAGTGCAGTAAAGAAGGAGAAATGAGAGTAACATTTAATGCTGCAACAGCTGCAGTATGAGTGTCTTTTCAGCTATCATATCGAGAGTGGAATTACAAAACTTTCAATTCCAAATTTCTGCTTTTGGAACGACCCTCCTTCACCACAGTATATAGCTAGCGTCTCAATTGTTGATTGATGACTGTGTTATTGAAACATGACATGGGTTATTTGATGCCACCGTGGGGTGACCAGGGAATGACGATTGGCGATCTTCTAGCTCCTAGTGGGTTTGTCCTCTCAACTTTCTCTCAAGGTACCTCTCCTACCATTTTTAACATCACCACACACAGTGTCTGGTTCCCATGTGACACTATGCTTACCATGCAAAAAAAACAAAACTGCTGGAGATGTTAATCATTCGAGAAATTAAGTGATCACATGCAACGTGAGCTCATGAAATTCAAAGGTCCAGATTCATAGTGGCAGTAGAATTCAGAAACACCTTGATGGTATTGTCTAATTTTTTATGTCAACAGTTTTAGCCACAAATGTGTGCAGTGTTGTGAATGCCTATAAGGGCACAGCCACATGAGACCCCTCTGACCTATGAGAAACCCCTCAGTCGAATGAGATTGTCTTACACATAAACATGCACACATACACATGAACACGTGCATAGGGACGCATGGGCTGTTGAGGCCCTTGTCCTCTGACCTTCCTCTTAATGCCTTTGAACGGAGCACATATGATCACTGGTGTTGCCTTTTCCTTCAGTCACAAAATGCTGATGAACAGGAGATGTTTATGTTTGAGGATGCAGATTGTCAACCCGTTAAAATCTATTCTGAACCCTGTTGTTAAGGCTCAAGGACAAAAAGCAAAAGTAGAACACATATGCCCAGTAGTTCTTCTAAAATGACTCCCTGATTGTGAAAAGATATTTCATTGCTGCTGTATATATGAGGCTACAGTTACAACAATAAGAAACTGGAGATCAAAGCTTCCTGCCTCTTTTAAGCATGATTTGTTGTTCCTTTTGTTGTATGTACGTATGTACGTGGATTATAAATGTGACCATTTTCTTTTGTCCTCTTTCTGGTCCCAGGAGGCGCACGTGACAGACCCAGACACAAACAAGTCACCCGGCCACCTCAATACAAAGACAGCAGCACCAGTTCCCAGGACTAAGGTGCATGCTCAGCTTTACAGCAGCATGCTTGCATGTGTACGTCTTTATTTATGCGTTCATTTTCCTCAGTGTACCTGTTATGGAAATCTTGATATAAGTCTGTATGCTGTGAAATGCAGTGTTGTTTTTTATGCGTGACATTCCCAGGTCAAACTTGCATGAGCCCTTCAAATTCCCTTACATAGTCCTTTTTAACACCAACCATGTGATTGCTGTGACATGCTTAACATAACATGGGAATGTTTTGGAAAAGCTGTTTTGTAACGTCAAAGCCATTTCTGTGTGCATCTGTGTAGGCTTCTCTGAGCTTTAAAGATGTTATCACTGTCAGCTGACTTGTGTATGCTACCTGGAATAATCAGGTCACTCAGTGTGAGATGACAGCATTTTTACCAGTAGGCAACTGACTGACTGATTTATCATTTGTTTTAAGGATAGGAGTCTTTAGAAATAGTACTGTGAGGTAGCATTTTCTCACACTTGATGATATAAAACAGGTTAGTCTATCCTCGAATTGATAGACAAAACATAACATGCACTGCAGGGGTATTTATATTTTTATAATTAACTGACGGTAGAATTTAGCAATAATAAAACTTGTAACTTTACTTTCCCCAAGAGCTGCCACTGTACCATGTCAGACTTTGCCAAAATAATGATAGTGATATAACATAATAACATAACATAATAATGATAGCAGCTTTAGTAAATGCATCCTTGTACATTTTACTCTATAAGTACTGTTATACAAATAATTTTTCTATGCACTTTAAATCTTAATGTCTTTATTTTGCATTTGCTCTCCATACATTTTCTAAGGCTGGACAACAAAACCCACCACAAAACGCAGAACCTCTGAACAAACCCTCCTCTAACACTCCACAGACGAGGCCGAGGAAAAGGAAGGTACAGAAAAGAACAGTTTATTACTTTATTTGATTGTGATTAATTGATTTCTTTTAAGGGCTTTGGCCTGGTTATTAATACAGTCTATTTCTCACCTTTCCAATAAATACTTCCTGCTTTCTTATCTGCTGTAATGCCTTGGCGCAGATTAGCCTGAGGTCTCTCTCAGACAGCCTCTGATGCCTGTGGCCTCGGTCACATGATATGATTTGATAAAGGCAATCTACTGCAGGAAACAACAACACCCTTATTTGCAGTGAGAGATAAACATGGGCTATGGTATGCTCTTCCAACTGTGTTGTGGTATTGTTACAGATGAACTCTGCCAGAAGAGCTGCATTTGGTCATGAAGTTGATTACAATCAAGGCTCAGAAATTTCCTGTTTGTGTACATGTAGGAGAAATTGAGTTCTGGGTACTTTTTAGCCCTTTTATCAAGGTCAGTTAGAGAGCTACATTAATGAAGTAAATTCTGTTTTAAAGTCGGTTTCGTTGACCCCACACAGATGCAAAACTACATCCATATATACATTCATATTTGTACATGTGATAGAATGACAAGTAGTTTCTGTGAGGTTGGCTTCAGTTTGACAACAAAGACAGAATGAAATTATTTCTTTGTGGTTGTTTGGAATGCAGTTTTAAATAATACTCTGATGGGACAAATGTGGTGTACACATTAAGACCCATATCACTGTACAGATAAAAGAAATGCTGACTGACAGCAAGATAAGTCCAGGAGGGTAATAACATCTGCTGATGAAGAATGTTTGCTTCCTCAGTAGTAAGAAGAGAGTAGTAATCTTCTGCTTTTGGTCAATCCAAAGAATGTTTTTAAATGCCTTAAGTTACTAAGCTTTAAGCTTGCTCCTCTACCCTAGCTATGCTTGTCGGTGCATTTGAAGCAATTGTGTAACTGTGAAAACAGTATCGGACAAAAAAATTTTGAAGCAACTGCATCTGTACAAATGAGTGTCTGTGTGATCAGGGTCAAATGTTTTGCTTCACACTAGGAACAAGACAGTGTCACCACTGAAAGATCAACACAAGTCATCACATAAGTGCAGTACTTCATGTGCTTAACATACACACAGTGTCCACAAAAGAGTAAAGTAAAAAGAATAAATATTGAACAGTTACTTAACTAGAATGTTGCGTTCGTAACACTTTAGCTACAGATAGCTTGCATAGTGGCCAGCTTAGTGAGCATTACGCTGATCATAGAGAATCTAAATTCTGCACAAGTTAACAATCACAAAACAGCTACAAGTACCCACAGATAATCCTCCAACAAGGACGTCAGGAGAGCAGATAAAACATGTCACTGTTTGCTTGGACAAAGACCTGACAGAATGGTCGATGTAACAACGTCCATTAAGCAGCTATAAATTACAAGTAGTGGTTGCTGCTACTGGCACATTTATAGCTGCAAATTTTCTGATAATGTCAGGAGTCAGTTCAGAGCTTTTTTAGGAGCTTTTCTGACACTAAAACCATTAACTTAAATATTCAACTGCTGATTTCTATAGCTAAAGCTGACGCCAACAAAAACAAAATCCCTCACTTCCTATGAAATGGAAATACTGCTCTTAAAGGCTTTACTTCCTTAATGATTTATCAAGTGATTCATCATCACTATTAATATTAACTTTTATAGCTACATTTCCCAAACAGTGCTGCAGAGACTCTTCCATAAAACAGTTTCACTCTCAAGGTCAGACTCAACACAGATATGTTTGCTACTGTGGCACTGTGAAATTCTATAAATTATACAGCATTTATCTGCCTCAGGTCTGGTGGTGATTACTCAAATAAACAAACACACCCACGCACACTTCAGATAGAGAGCCCTAAAAATGTATGTATTAATTGTTTGATTTATACCTGTCATTAAAAAGCATGAGCACGTGTTATCAAAAGGGAGGTTGTGTTTTGTTAAACACAGAGATATTTTGAGCTTTGGATGCCAAAAGGAATACAATCATTATTGGCAGTATTGGTATTACTAATTCTTTGTTGTCAATTACAGCATTGTAAGAAAGCCTTCTGTTTTGCTATGGAACACTCCAAAAAATATTATTGAATACTTTTTTCTAAATATGCAAATGTTGGGTTTTATCTTTTTGTGCAAAAGTACTTATACTAACAACCACTATTTTTAAAAAAAATGTAGTGAAAGTAGTTGTGGTGGTTGAGCCGGCAAGAACAGGTATGATTCAGATTGCAAAGATACTTCTGAAAAACTAGACATCTGAGAAAGGAGCTATTACCAGTCAGTAACAAAGGGTGTATTAACAGAGGGCAACTACAACTGTCTTTTCATTGGAGCAGGAAAGAAGCCATATCAAAGTAAAATATTAAGTTCTAAGTATTTTATTTGAATTTTGCAGTCTTTTGATGTTTTAGTGACAAGCAAACCGTTAGTTAATCCATGATTTAGAAACCAGGTCATATCCTCATTTTGGCCTGTCAGGCACCATTGCCATCTGGCCTATTTAGTTCCTAATTGTCGTTGGTCCATTTGAGCTCTTTTTAATGCATTGGCAGAAACTAAGAATCAGGAGTGGAGGCAGCATGACAGGTCAGTGCTTAACATTATTGAAAATGACCTGCAAGTTGATTTTTAGCTATGACTGGCGGAGTTTCCATGACTGTGTCTGAAATCAGTCATGTCATTTGTAGTGTGTCTAGTGAAAATCATGATACATTATATATGATGATCAACTCTGTAACTCACCATAACCACCATCATACATTGCAAAGGCAGAAAAAATACTTACATTTAGATAAGATGCAGATCAAAGGAATGAAACAAGTAGTGTTCAAAATTTTTGTACTTTGCCATTTGACACATGATAGTTCTCTACATACTGTAGAATTCCCTATAAAGTGAGTAGTAATGAATGAATAAGAAGACAATTTCAGTTCCCATCCCAAAGAAATACAAAATTGATGTATTGGAGACCCTAAATTGTTACTAAGTACAGATGTGGTGATTTTCAATCAGATTTGTTTGATTGTTTGTTGGTTTTTCTTTTAAAACAAAATGAATACAAAAACACAACCAATAAAATACTTGATCAAAAAACAACTGACAACATAAACCAACTAAGATGACAGCACCATCTCTCCAACACTGTTGTGTTCATTTGTTTATTATCAGAATACTGTTTCTGTCTGGATTTTAAGATGGAAACATTTCCCCTGAAAAAACAAGCTTTTGTCCCCATTCATTTTGTTTTTTCCCTCTGTGTTTTTCTGTGAATGACCAATTAAGCTAAATCAATTACAAAGCCCTGAGGGGCAAAATCTATACTGGATCTCGCTGAAGAGGCTTTTGGAGCTAATATGTTTCCAAAAATTCACCCATTAAGTGCACCAATGGCTAAATGGAGGCAGCGTCCACAGATTTTGGAACAGTCCATTAAGTTAAACTCCAAATGGAAATGTTCTGCTGATAATTGGTGCAAAGAAAAAAAGTTAACCTTTTAGTTCAACCGATAAATGTTTATCTAGAGCCAAGCCTCTTTTTAGCATTGGTTGTTTTTGGCCATTATCAATACTGAAACTGCTGGCGTCAGACCAATTTCATTATTTACCACAGTCAGTCGGCTATTTGGCCTCAGTGTTCATGAGCAGTCATACCAGCCTTCTCCATATATATACTAAGAGAAAGTTCTGCGACACATTCTTTAACACTTCTCTTCGCTTCCTCGGTTAAAACTCAGTAAAAATGCAGAAGGGCTCTATTCACAATGTGGCTGTAGTTAGGTTAAGGTTCTTTTCCTACACTACAGTCGGTGGTTCACGCTGTTTATACCCACTCAGGGTCAGTACGGTAAGACAAACATCAGTCTAACTTTACAGTTTTACGAGTTAACTTCTTTTTATCCCCCTCGCCTCTTTTATAGTGCTTTTATTGCTCTCTGCTTCACGATCTTCAGACGATCTTCGAATGCATGTTTTATATAACCCAAGAAAAGGTTCAAAGTGTGTTTCTTTGTGTGTGTGGTTGTATGATTAGCTCAATTGTGCAGAAATGCTAGCACTTGTGTATCATTTACGTCTCATGCTGTCTCATGTTTCCCATCACGAGGCTCACCTGTTGTTTGCATCTCTCTCTCTCTCTCTCTCTCTCTCTCTCTCTCTCTCTCTCTCTCTCTCTCTCTCTCTCTCTCTCTCTC
>JBBPCS010002797.1:0-13071 GCA_037974645.1 Hollardia meadi
TCTTTCTGCCTTCAGTTTTGTCTTCAGTAACTGAAAATCATGCTCTATTGGGTTGAGATCAGGTGATTGACTTGGCCAATGAAGAATAATCAATTTCTTTGCCTTGAGAAGATCTTGGGTTGCTTTCACAGTATGTTTTGGGTCATTATCCATCTGCAATGTGAAGCACCATACTCCATACTTTTCTCTTCCCATCATTCTGGGACAAGTTAATTTAGGTGGAAACAAACAATTCTGTCCAAAGAATCTTATTCCAGAACTGAGCAGGCTTTTTTAGATGTTTTTTTTTAAAGCAAATTCTAATCTGGTCTTCCTGTTCTTATGTTATCAGTGGTTTGCACCTTGTTGTAAAGTCAGTTTACTTTAAAGCTGCAGTAGGCAATTTAAACATACACAAATCCTCCCCCCCCTCTCTGCTGCGTTGTATCACTTTGCTAAGCACCTCCCACTAAATGATAAGGTTCCCACAAGTTTGAATGGAGAAGGAGTCGGTTGCCATACATAGGGCGTGATCTCCACGGCATGAGTCTTGCCCAAACTCCTGGCCCTCTACCCTCTCCTCGTCTACCCTCTACCTGCCAGCGCTTCATGGCCCCTGGGGAGAGAGTGCTTAATAGGTGCATGTTGAGCTGCAACGCTGTCTAAAGCCTAATGTTAGCCTGCCTGCAACATCACAGTAACATGAGATATGCGCTACAGACTATACTGTAAACATTATCTTTGTGGTGAATTTTTTTGAAAACCAAATAAAACATATAGCAGGGGTAATTACCTGTCAAGTAAAAATGTGGCTACATCGGCATCAGTTTTCAGACCTCGCAGGTCCCGTAGCTCCCTCCACCTCTGAAAAGCTACGCCAATATGGACCTTAGTTTTATCTCGTGCTCGGTCTAATTCCCTTTTTTCGCGTGCTTTTCCTCTGTTTTCCTCTGTTCCTCTGTCTTCCTCTGTTTACTCGCCTTAGTGGTATATGCTGTTGTTGGCAAAGGAGGGATGGGCAGTGATTGACACTCGGTCCGACACTCCTCCTGGCAGTTACTGGTTCTCTGCGCTCGAGCTGGAATGATTGTTGCAAATGGCATTAGGACCACTGGGCAGCGCCAGACCCGCTGAATTTTTTTCAAAGAATACCTGTCTCATGTAATACTGTCAGTACATCGTGACAGTTTTAGCAAATATGACAAAAAGTTATTTTTCGACTACTTCCCGACGGCACCTGTAAAATCTACTGTGACCTCCATCCCTTTAAGAGCGTTGGGTGTTAATGTGTATGTCCGTGTGTACTATAATTATTTATTTGCATGTTCATGATTTTCTTTCTGAATTTTAATCCCTCTCCCTCTTGAAAAGTCTCACATGACTTACCAGTAAACTGATTTCAACATACAAAATATTTTGGTACTTTATGGGGATGCACATATTATTATTATTATTATCATCACACGCACACGCGCGCACACACACACACACACACACACAGAGAGAGACTAATACTAAAGCAGAGTCCTTTAAGTATTCTTTTATGGATTATTAAAGCAAAACTCTGTTTATTAATTATGCTGTTTCTATAAAACTGGTGGGTTTAGTAGTAGTAGAACCTCCACTTCCCAAAATGCAGCAATAATGTCTTTCTTTAACACATTCCCAGAAATTCCAAAGTCACTCAAATTCCACATCGTAACAAAGACCTTTAGTAACACATTTAAAGTTTTAAGCCAAGAAGAAGAAATTATCCTGATGACATCATGCATTTTACTGTGTAAAGCTCTCTCCAGACACACAGAAGACATCATACAACTGTTTCCAGATGCTGAGTAGTACGTCTCATGACGAGTAAACTTATCTTCATGTGTTAAATCGCGTGTGTAGTGTATTGCACGTTAAATAATTAATATCTATGATGATTATTCATAATCCATTTTTGTTCCGGGGAACAACACTATGAAATTTAAGCCTAACAATCTCTATTGAATCATCGCAGCCACGTGAAACTGGAGCTGTAATTAAAAATGCGGAGCTCCAGGCGACAGGAACAGACAGGTCCTGAGGGATTATTAGCTCAAAAAGAAGTTTTAATTGGTCCATGATTTTTCATGGGTATGTGTGAGCTGTTTTCAGTCAACGTGTCCATCTCCAACACGCCTGCAGAGGAAAACCAGCTTGTTTGATATGCATATATACAGAAAGTTTTCTGTGTTTTTTTGTGCAACAGTCTTGTTGCACAAAATTTAACCAGTGGATCTGTCATGCATATATATGGCTTGACAGTGTGCACCATCACTCCAATTAGAGTGCAGATTACAGAGCTGGTAAGAATCTCGAAATTAGTCTGTTTTCTGTCTCACTAGCATTGATGCTGTAATCAGAACATTTTTTTTTATCTTGATGAAAAACTCAGAATGACTAGCAAAACATAAGTCAAAGGGTTTCACACATTATCACCACACTGTCTGCCTGACTGCACCCCCCACAACAACCCAATATTCAATTAGAATAATGTTACAAATAGTATAAATTGATTCTCCTCCATCTTCCCACCTCTTAATGCATTCTAAATACTCTGTTCGGTTGTCATGTTTGTCTTTTGGTTGATAGTACAAAGAGGTAGAGAATAGAGGGGGAGAGAAAGAGAGAGAGCAATACGCAGCTGAGAAAGTGGACAGATAGTCAAGACCATACAGATATAATACCAAGACAGCAAGTCACAAATATTTAATAGTACTAAGCAGTGTATGATATGCTGTTATCAAATGTGAATCTTGCATTTATTTTTTATCATAAATACTCGGTTTCCTTTTATATTATTTTTATTATCAGATTATGTTATTTTCTAGCTGCAAGAAATAGGTTTTTGTGTGGCAAAACAGTAACTGTTTATCTGAGGGGGTAAAAAACATTTAATTCACAATAGAATTTTACAGGCATGGGAGCTGAGCCCCCCTAAAGGTCTGATCCTAGAATCACCCCTCCTGCTCACCCCAAACCCTGTTCTTCTCCTTTCTCCCCTCTCATAGGGCGACTAAGCGGTCAGAAGTTCCCGGATCAGAACCCCAGCTGTCCCAGGTCGTCCTCTGCATGGAGTGTGCAAGTTTCACACATGCTCATGTGGGTTATAACAAATGCTCCATCTCTTTTCACCATCAAAGATATGTGCTATTGTTAATACTTCCATGTAAATAATTCATAATTATTATTCTTCTCCATTATAGGAATTTTGGATCTTGCCTTGCCGCTTTGGACATTGTTTGCTGATTTGGACTGATAACCTGGTTTTGACCCTCACCTGCCTCCACTCTCCATAAGCCTTGTGTTTTTGTTGTTAATAAACTGTTGAACTGTATTGACTCTGCTGCTGGGTCTGCATCTGGGTCCAAACCCTTTTCCTAATGCTTGTGGCACATCTGTGACACATCTGTGCTACTTGCAGTGCATTTCTCTATTTGGTTGTGCTGTCAATGTTTGCGATGCATGTGTTGTCAAATTGATCAAGAATTTTTCTTAATTTACTAGTGTTTTGTCTATTTGCATGTGTTTTCTTAAGTTGCAGTGCGTTGAGCTCTCTCGGCCACCGTTCTTATGTCCAAACCCAAAAATAAATTCCATTTGTATAGAGAGAATTTGCAGCCTGTGTATACCACTGAATATCAATGGAAAATATACATGGGCCTCGCTAGAATTAACCCAAAAAGGGGACAAAACTCCAATAAGACACAAATTGTCACAGCTCAGGCTGTGACCTACTGGTGGTTGCTCCTGTCCTGCTGTCTCTCCCCTTTTCCCCTTCCTAGCCTGCTCTATCCCCAGTGTGTGTGTGTGTGTGTGTGTGGTGGGCGTGGCTCACCTGATTCTCCCGCTGCTGCAGAGGGACCCACCTGTCTCCTATCATCTCATCCACTCACTGCCATATATACCCGGTCTCTCGTCAGCTCCAGTGCCGGATTGTTGCAACATTGTGGTAGTCACTCTCTTGGCTCTTCTAGTGTTTTTGCATCGTGAAAATCTCTAGCGTTTTTGTCTCCTTGTGCTCTGCTTCCAGCAGTACTAACCTTTTTGTGTGTCTCCGTTCGCCTCTGCCCACCAGATTCACCTACTCTGCATGGTTTCCTGACTCACCTCTTCCAGTTTAAGAACTGTTCTCCAGGACTGTCTTCCTGAGCCCATTCCTGCCTCCTGTGCCCAGCCATCTGCCCACCACCACCACCTTTCATTCCACCTGTGTTTCCAATAAATCTCCTGTAAACTGTTTACCTGTGTCAGTCTTCGCTTTTGGGTCCAAGCCAAAACCCAAACATAACAGAACAATCCGGCCACTATGGACCCAGCAGAGACAGAACAGCTACAGCAAGCACTCGCCTCTCAAGGAGTCCTCGTGGGCCATCATGACCAGGCTCTGAGGGAGGTTATGGACGCCCTCTGCGGACTCCACCACTAGCGTCTCAGTGTGGTGTCTCAGCTCTCCACCATCTACACCTCCCCCCCCAGCGTCACCCTTCCTCCATCTCCGCCTAATCCTGCTCCGGCTGCTCCTCTTGGGATATCACGTGAGCCCTTTATTCCTACACCTGCTAGGTATTCCGGGGACTTCGGTACGTGTGGTCAGTTTTTGCACCAGTGCTCCCTTGTGTTCGACCAGCAGCCCCTTACTTATTCGACCTATAAGTCACGTATAGCTTTTGTTTTGAGCCTACTCTCCGATAAGGCTTCTCGGTGGGCTGTGGCGCTAGCAAAAGTTAACTCCCCTGTCTGCGACTCTTTTCGGTCCTTTTTTGACGAAATGAGGAAAGTTTTCGATCATCCTGTTCAAGGTAGGGAGGCATCAAAACGTCTCTTAGCCTTATGTCAGGGGTCATCCTCAGTCGCTTCCTACGCAGTAGATTTCCGTATCCCTGCGGCTGAGAGTGGCTGGGGGGACGTAGCACTACAGGGGGTTTTTCTTCAGGGGTTATCAAAGGAAATAAAGGATGAGTTAGCTGCCCATGATGAAACCTCATCCCTAGAAGGATTGATTTCCTTGGCCATTAGGCTAGATAATCGCCTGCGTGAATGACGCAGGGAAAAGAGTTCTAGACACTGGTCCCCGGTTCCACACACACCCCCTCAGGCTACTCTACTCCTCCGGGTTTTTCTCCCCACCACTCAGATCAGGTCTCCGGTAGCAACACGGTCCCTCTCCCCGCAGAGCCTATGCAGCTGGGCAGGATGAGGCAGTCCCCCTCCGAACGGTAGAGAAGGGTTTGGGAGGGTCTTTGTATTTACTGCGGTCTCTCAGGCCATTTCCTAGCTCACTGTCCTAAGCTGCCAAAAGACCGGGCTCATCTCTTGCGTATTTAGCTTAAGGGGTCCCTCTTGTAGAGGAATCAGTCATTGCCTCTCCATGCTCTCATTGACTCTGGTGCTGACTACAACTTCATTGACTCCAACCTAGTTTCTCAAGCCGACATTCCCACTGAGACCCTTTCCTCCACTACGGACACCCTATCCCTCGTCAGTAACCTCCTCACCCGTATCACTCACCGTACCATTCCCCTCACTTTAATTTTGTCCGGTAATTACAGAGAAACAGTTTTTTGTCATTTCCTCTCCACATTCTCCTTTAGTTCTAGGACTCCCTTGGTTACGTTTACACAACCCTCACATCAGCTGGGGCACCTCTAGTATTATTAATTGGAGCACTTTTTGCCCACTGTTTACACTCTGCTGTGCCACCCGCTAACACTCCCTTTTCCGTTCCTCCCGAGACTAAAGACCTTTCCTCCGTCCCCTCAGACTACCACGACCTCCAAGATGTTTTCAGCAAAGTCCGCCTCACAGACTTTGCTCCCTGGAGCCCCCCTTCCCACTAGCCGACTCTTTTGCCTATCTAAACCTGAGTGGGAGAGCATGGAGAGGTACATTTCTGAGTCTCTAGCCGCTGGTCTAATCCACCCTTCCTCTTCTCTGGTGGGAGAGGGGTTCTTCTTTGTAGAGAAGAAAGACCGTTCTCTCCCTCCGTGTATAGATTTCCGCGCTTTAAATGACATCACGGTTAAAAATAAATACCCACTCCCACTCATAGACTCCGCTTTTAGTTCCCTGTACCAGGCAACCATCTTCTCCAAACTCGATATCCGTAATGCGTATCATTTGGTTTGTATCAGGGAGGGAGGCGAGTGGAAAACAGCGTTGAATACGCCACTGGGTCATTGCCCTTCAGTCTCACTAACGCCCCCGCTGTTTTCCAGGCGCTGATTAACGATGTCCTCCGTGACATGATGAACAGGTTCGTCTTTGTTTATCTTGTCGACATCCTGATCTTTTCCAGGAATCTGGATGAACACGTTCAGCATGTTCGGTTGGTGCTTCAGCAGCTCCTGGAGAATAGACTCTGTGTCAAAGGCTGAAAAGTGCGGCTTTCATGTCTCCTCAGTCGGCTTTCTGGGCTTTGTCATAGAGGAGGGGCAAATAAAGATAGACCCCCTGAAGGTGCAGGCAGTTGCCGAATTGGCCCACTCCCTCCTCCCGCAAACAGCTTCAGCATTTTCTTGGTTTTGACAACTTCTATCGGTGTTTAATACATGATTACAGACGTGTTGCAGCCCCTCTCACTCAGCTCACCTCCACTAAATCCCCATTCTCATGGACCCCTGAGGCCGAAGTTGCTTTTAGTAGGCTTAAAGACCTGTTCACCTCCGCACCCATTTTAGCCCATCCTGACCCATCTCTGCAGTTTGTGGTGGAGGTGGACGCCTCGGACATGGGGGTGGGGGCTGTACTATCTCAACGCCTCCCCAAGGACCAAAAACTGTATCCCTGTGCCTTCTTCTCTCGCCGGCTCTCACCGGCGGAGAGAAATTATGGCATGGGAAACCGGGAACTGCTGGCCGTGGTCCTGGTGCTTCAGGAGTGGAGACACTGGCTGGAGGGGGCTGATCATTAATTCCTTGTCTGGACTGACCACAAGAACCTCGCCTACTTGCGCACTGCCAGGACGTTGAACTCCCGTCAAGCGCGTTGGGCCTTGTTCCTGGGTAGATTCAACTACGTCCTCACATACTGTCCAGGCTCTCGGAACGTCAAGCCGGACGCACTGTCCCGGCTGTTTGCCCCAGAGGGGGAAGAAACCAAGGAGGAGGTCATCATCCTGGCTACCTGAATTTTGGCGGCGGCTAACTGGGGGACTGAGCATGTGGTCCAGGAGGCCCAGCGGACTCATCCTGCTCCTAGTGACTGTCCACCCGACCGCCTGTTTGGACCGGGCTAACCAGGACTTGGAGTCGACGTTGCGATGCTGCTGCTCACCATCCTGCCTCCTGGACCGCTCAGCTCCCTTGGGACGACTACGGCCACAAGTCCCTCGTTAGCTCTGCCACAGGTATGTCGCCCTTCATGGTGTCTAATGGTTTCCAACCCCCCTTATTCCCAGTGCAGGAGGAGGAAGTGGCAGTGCCGTCCGTTCAGGCACATCTCCGGTGCTGTGCTGAGTTTGGAGAGCAGCACGGGTTGCCCTTACCCGCAACTCCACTCAGAACCAGCGCCTGGCGGACCGTCGCCGCACTCCTGCTCCGGAGTACCAGCCGGGTCAGATGGTCTGGCTGTCATCTCGGGATCTGCCCCTTCAGACGGACTCGCGTAAGTTGGCTCCCAGGTTCATTGGCCCATATGTGATTGAGAAGATCATTAACCCCTCTGCTGTGAGACTCAAGCTCCCTCCTGCACTCAAGATCCACCCGGTCTTCCATGTCTCCCTCCTCAAGCCAGTGTCGACCAGTCCTCTTCCAGATTAAGAACTGTTCTCCAGGACCGTCTTCCAGAGCCCATTCCCGCCTCCTGTGCCCAGCCATCTGCCCACCACCACCACCTTTCATTCCACCTGTGTTCCCAATAAATCTCCTGTAAACTGTTTACCTGTGTCAGTCTGCGCTTTTGGGTCCAAGCCAAAACCCAAACATAACACACATAAACATAACACATTGTCAAGTGTCTGCTCTGTGCAGAACACACAGGGAGGGGAGAGGAGCTGAGGCTCAGAAGCTCTCAGTCCTTTGGAAGTCCAAGAGAAAGAGAAAGAAGACAATGGGCAGGTCCCAAATCCTAGTGACCAATGATAGCTGGAGGCTCACTCGGTTTGCAGGTTTGGCACTAACCTGTGAAAAACTGGGGGTTGGGGGAGCCAGCTTCAGTGACTCTCTATTGTTCCCAGGGGGCATGTGGTCTCACAAAGTTGTGGATGCCAACATAGGTAAACTGGGAAACAGGATTTCAAGGATTTCAAGCGGAGGCCCCTGTATGTCAGGTTTTCAACTCCTACCTCCGGAAAAATCCGTGAGACACTTCAATGTTGAAAGCTTTAAGTTTTGCTATGTTTTAAATTGTTTTACTGTTTATTTTGTAGGTTAGCCTGTTGAATTTGGTGTTGGGCAGCTAATGTGCCTATTCCCACAGGCTGTTGGACTAATGCTGTAATACTGCGGGACAGTTAAGCCTCTTTTCAAATCAACTAATTAACGCAAGTAGTAGGCTGGATGCCAGGAAGTGTTTTTCCATGTTAGAGGAAGCCCATTCTGCTCCTTGCTTCTATGTGTTGCTACTGTATGTGAATTTACTTGATAGACATGCCATGAGCACTATAGCTATGCGTGAAAAAGTGGAGGCCCCTGTCCGTCAGGTTTTCAACTCCTACCTAAAAATGTTTTGCACATCCCGGGGGAGGTTGGGGACATGAAATCTGAGTGGACAGTGTTCAAAGCCTCTATTGCAGAAGGGGCTGTTAGGAGCTGTGGTCAGATGGTCACTGGTGCCCGTCGTGACAGCAACCTAAGAACCTGCTGGTGGACACCAGCGGTCAAGAAAGCCATCAAGCTGAAGAAGGAGGCCTTCTGGGCTTGGTTGGCTCGGGGGTCTCCTGAAGCAGCAGACAGGTACTGGAAAACCAGAAGGGCTACATCTTTGGTGGTCACTGAAGCAAAAACTGTGGAAGGTAGTTCGGGGAGACCATGGAGGCTCTGGCAAACCGTTCTGCAACTCAGGAAGGGAAAGCAGGGCTTGGCCCAGGCCGTGTTCAGAGGAGAACTGCTGACCCGGACTGGGGATATTATCAAGCACTGGAAAGAACACTTTGAGGAGCTCCTTATCCTGACTAACATGTTGTTGGGTTCCACAACTTAGTAAAACCACATGGCCCCTAGGAACAATAGAGTCACTGAAGCTGGCTCCCCCAACCCCCAGGTTTTCACAGGTTGGTGCCAAACCTGCCCACTGAGTGAGCCTCCAGCTATCATTGGTCAGTAGGATTTGAGACGTCACAAAGGACACAAAACCAACCTGCCCTTTGTCTCCTTTCTCTTTCTCCTGGACTTCCAAAGGACTGAGAGCTCTGGGCTCCAGCTCCTCTCCCCTCCCTGTGTGTTCTGCACAGAGCAAACACACAGAACTTGTCCTCATGGCAGCCACAAGAGACTGCTGAGGACTAAACAAGCTCAAGTCTGTTTAGCCAGCAGTCAGGAACAAAACCTGCAGGCTAACAATTCAACCAACAGGAGTCAGAAAGGAAGTTAGCACCAAGCTGCTAACTCTACAAGGAGCGACCGGTTTCCTCCACCCTGCACCACCAAGACTTCACAGCAATGACTAAATTCTTCACTGGAATTGCAATTCTTCCAGCCTGGCTCACCTCCTCATGGACGGAATCACCAGACAAGAGAACATATTTCCTTCCAAGGACTGGTAACATTAACCTGCGCCGAGCATACTGCATAGCATAGGACGACTAAGCACAGAACTGCTTAACTTGGTTCACCATAACAAACATGTACATTTAATTAATGGATTTGACTTTTCATTGTGAACTGTTATTAATAGGTGGGTTGGCCACAATTTGAAGTTGAGGTTAGTTACCTTCACACACAGACTCAGGGTCTTGCATGCAACCTTACTAGTAGCCTGGCACCACGATCTCACACACATACTGTCTCACATATTTTAATACACACACGTGGCCTTACCCTCACCCATCAGCCATTTTATCTTCGTAACAAAGGAACACATGGCTTGAGACGCTCACCTGTCGGCCATTTTGTCTTTGTTTCAGGCCCTGCGGCCTTTCAAACAGCCACCTCTGCTTTTTCCCATGCACACGCATGCGAGCGCGCACACACACACACACACACACACACACACACACACACACACACTTATATATACCTGTATATGCATTTTAGATTAGTTATTGTGTGTTTTCCACTTTTATTTTTTGTTGAATAAATACTTTTGGACATACATGCTGTCTGTTTAATGTTGCACAAGAGTGAATGCTGCCAACGTCTACACTGTCAAGAACTCCAAATCATTTGACTAGCTGTTGACATTGTAATTTTGGTTGTAATTATTAAGTTAATTATTAATCATAATTCCAAATTAACAGTTTAGTATCCTTTCATGAGACTTATTAACTGAATTGGCTATACTTTCCCTTCTTTAAAGGTGGTGCCCCGAGGTGATCTAATGTAAATTAACTATTAATGAATATAATTAATAATTATTTCTGATAATTATTAATTATTTTTGATAGCCAAATTTAATCAATTAGTTGTCGCCTTGTGCCCCAACAATGTCCTCTGTGGAGGGGGTAGAGTCTGAAGACTCGGGGGAAGACTCGCCCATATCCATGGCAGAGGTTGCTGAGGTAGTCAAGAAACTCCTCGGTGGCAAGGCGCCAGGTGTGGACAAGATTCGCCCTGAGATGCTGAAGGCTGTGGACATTGTTGGGCTGTCTTGGTTGACACCCCTCTTCAGTGTTGCATGAAGGACGGGGACAGTACCTGTGGAGTGGCAGACCTGGGTGGTGCTTCCCATTTTTACAAACGGAGTCCAGAGGGTGTGCTCCAATTACCAGGGTATCACACTGCTCAGCCTTTCCTGGGAAAGTTTACTCTGGGGTGCTAGAAAGGAAATATTGGGTACTGGGTCCGGTAGTACGAGCTATTTGGTCCTATTGATTTCCCCTTTTCGCCAATCCTGTTTGTGATATTCCAGGACAGGAAGCGTTGCTGGGGAGAGGGACATCTGGAACAACCTGCTTAGCCTGCTGTCACCACAACCCGACTCCGTATAAGCGGAAGATAATGGCTGGATGGATGGTGAAAAAGAAATGGTCAAAATGCAAGGATTAATCTGCTTCGTAACATTGTGTAACTTTGAGTAGCACTCAGTTGCTAGCTTGCTCAGTGGGCTTTGGCGTCAGACACCTGCGCGCAATGCATCCTGGTATATGCAAGCAAGACAACTCAGCTTTCTGCAGTGCATGCACTGAGGAATTTACTGCTTTAAATGAAATAAAGTTCCCATCAAAACTGATTGGAAGCCCCGCTCCACATCTCACTCATCCAGCTCTTCGATCATTGCTCTTCATCCCTTACCAATACCAACAGAGATTACGGAAGGGGGGCGGGGGGGTGGGGGGGCATAATGGCATCATTACACCCTTAAAATATGACTTCAAAATGGGGTCTAATCACCCAAGACCCAAAGAACCCTAATCCTTATGTATTTTACCATCGTGGACTTTGTCAAATATTGTCACAAACATTAACTTAATTACTCTTTAAGCCTCTTTATTAATTAAATCTGATAACTGATCCTGATTGAAATGATTTCTTTATCTATTTTTTGTAAAATGTTGTCTATCTATGAGAGTGCATTCAATCTGAATAATCTTTTCTTGAATTTAATGGTTATTTTATTGTTATTTTGCATATCTGTCTTACTCACAACTAATAACAACCATGACAACAGAAGGCAAACCCAGAATGAGATAGCAAGAGGGTAAAAAGAAAGAACAAAAAAAGCCTGATGTCTAATGACTTTGCAGTAATAAAATGTTTTGATTGACAGCCAAATGTTGATGAGCGGCGATCCAACCCTAGGTTATTTTGTTATTGAACACTGGTCAGCAGGAACAGACCGAGATAGTCTGTCCCCCATCAGCCCATCTCTGTCATCGACCCAGCTTTATCAGCCTGTATTGACTGTCTCTCTCCTAATAAAGCACATGATCTGATAGCAGTGTCAGCAGGGTGTCTCAAAGTTTCAGCAAACTTAATTTAAGCCTTTTCTTCACCCTCTGAACACATTTTTTATAGACTACATGAAAGCAGGATAATGAATCTTGACATGATCTTGAGCTTGATGCAGTTTCATCTGGTTTAACTTTGTTGCTAACTGGCCAAATATAGCAATATTGACTATTAAATGCTCCAAACTTCAACTTGCAGCTTGGTGTCAACTCTCCCTAACACAATGCCATAGTCTACTGTTCTCTGTCCTCCCACTGCTTCTTGATCTTACACTTCACTTAATTCATGAATTTCTGTGTGTGAGACAGATGATTAGTGGTAGAGAGAGGGAAACGTGTGTCTGAAACAGATGTTGGGTCAGATTGGGGTCTGATGGTTGACTGATTTCACACAAGCACATATAGACCTACACACTAATAAAAGAATATGCCTAATATCCCCAGCAGGCATTATGTCATCTGAGCTACACAGGCTGAGCTGCACACAGAAATACAGAAGGCCATGACGAAAGCACAAAAGTTCTGCTGAAATTCTGTTAACACATTATACAGTATCTCACACCAGAGGTTCATGTCTCTGGACCCTTATTCCTCCATTCAAGGAGGGTCCTAAGGCTAATGCTCTCCCAGAATGTTTATGTTTTTTTTACACTGAAATAAATATGTTGTTGAGATAACGCTGAGAGAGACAGCTGCAATCAACGGCTCCATGTTGACTAATGCTCACTCGCTGCGGGATCTGATACAGAGAGGGTGAATACATTGTACTTCTGAGTACTTCTCTTGTTACTAAATTAAGAACTGATATTGATTAACTGGCCAAATAAGGAGAATAATAACAGACATACTAATATTATCAAATGTAACAATAAGCTGAGCATGGAGTGAGTTGCTTAAAACTCACACGCATTGTAATATACGTAAGGGAAAACCCAAGATAAAAGACAGTAACACACACACACACACACACACACACACACACACACACACACACACACACACACACACACACACACACACAC